>OZ026630.1:33191598-33216598 GCA_964020975.1 Hermodice carunculata
GGCATGTCAGACACGTTAGGCCACTGTTCTCAGTTTGTTTGGGCAGTTAGTTCATTTGTTTATACATTAAGAAGAGTCAATGTTAAGCACAAGCAGTAGAGAGCATGCTTTATATATCACAAAACCAATGCTTATTACTCTTTTCATCAAGGCAAAAATGCCTGACTGTTTCGGACTGTTGCAGGAGCGTTGAAATAACTAGTGGAATCGCTTGTCAGTAGTAATCAGGAATCATTATTTACTTACACGTCGATACGCCAATGTCACCCAACAAAGGTAAAATCATTCGTCGGAGTGAAGCGCCTGTAAGTGCGTACTCATAAAGAAGCCAATGTCAGACAGAACAGGTGACAGCATTGATTGAGGTTCGTTGGTGCAACATGCCCAAATCACCATCAACAGTTTTTGTGTTCAGTAAATGGCATTGGCTGGATGATTTCAGTGATCAAAAGATTTAACATGTTGTTCTCTTTTCTGTCGACAATCACAGAGGGTCAATTTACCTCATGATATCCTGTTACGGGTGACAGACTGACTACTTCTATAAAAGTAACAACCGTGTAAATCTTACCTGCTACACACGCAGCATAGTCATGAACGTACTGCACCGGCAGAATCATATATCACTGCACTTGACGACATACCACAAATGTATTCCTGAATCAAACTGCCACATTCGTCCTACTTACTCTCTACTGTGGTTTCACAATCCCTGTTGTTATTTCTTCCACCGAACCTTTTAATGACACCAGTAGGTGCAATAGTCAATATATCTTTCTTTTATTTTGCTTTGCACTGGCTTGTGTATTGGCTTTTATGTGCTACCGAAACCCCATACTTACGAGTTTATTGTTTATATATATATATATATATATATATATAGTTTATTGTTTATATATATATATATATATATATATATATATATATATATATATATATATATATATATATATATATATATACATATATACGTATACAGGCTCCGAAACATGTTCTGTGTAGTTACCCGCTGAAGACCCTTTAATTTATTTCGTTTAATACAGCCTATGTCAAACTTCTATAGAAGAACATGTGCAATATGGACAATAGTGCGTCCATATGTATATAGGTTAGACAGTGACAGGTTAGCTTATGGAGAGTAAAGATTTTGGACTGGGAATAGGGTAATGACTACTAGGAAGTGGTTCTGGGCAAAAACACCTAAATATCATGTATATAAATATCTAAATCAACAGCTTACAGTTTTATTTTGGCAAGCAATTCGGCTAAAGTGGTTGACAGTCGGTTGCTGACAAAGACTCTTCATGCAATAGAAGCAATTCTTTGTAACACTCACAAGCTTTGATATTTTTTTAAGATAAGGTACGTTACGATACTAATATCGGTCGGGTTGGGTGGGATAAAGGTTAATTTAGACAGAACAGGCTGTGTATTATATGCCTATCAAGTAGAGGGCTGATGACATACCCCAAGAGCGTACTACATCAGATGGGCTTCGTTTGCCAATCTTCTCTATGTTGTTTTGCTCACTAATCTCATCGTTCCTAAATAGAATTTTCTGGTACCGGCTCCAAGCCTGATGTGATTATGTTTGCCTACAGGCTGCGCACGCTAGACTCTGGCCCTCAATCATCACATTTTCCTATAAATGATGTGTATTGCTGCCCCTGCCCTAGACACAGGTCTAAACGTCAGCTTGTTTTGCCAACACTCTAAAGCATGCACATTAAGAGAGCGATTCGTGATAAAATACAAATGCGTTTTCTCAAGAAAGCAAATAAACTCAGTGCTTGCAAGCATCGACGGAAATAGTTGTGTAACTAACTTGACATCATTATTTTGTGTTATACGGAAGTACATCAGAAAATCATTACAACTTTACTTCACGCCTTACAATATATCATCACATAAAAATACAAAGGCTAAAATCAGATACATCCCGTTTGGTATATTGGTGGTGAACACCCCTTAGAAACCCTCTACTTTATGGTTACATTGTGGGTTTAATCCTGAGCAGTTCAAATGGTATGGTCGATTTTATCACTGGCTGACATTTTTTTAATAAATAGTGATGCATTGAGTTAAAGACTACGTGTACTGCTTTCATACGTGCACACGCCATTCTTAGATCACAAAAATATTTATCATTAAAGTGTATTTGTCAACACACACTTTTCTGTTTTTCCTAGAGTTCTTTATTTCTTTCTTTCCTTCTTCTTTCTTCTTTACCAGCAAATTTGTCCGACACTTTTCTCGGACACTATTATACATAGAAACTCCAAACTTGGCATGGTTGTACCTCCATACAAGGAGTTTGACCGTTTTATACAAACTAATGAAGATGTTTAAAATTATGCAAATTAGGGGCATTTGAAATTTTAAATCTTGAATATCTTCAAGAGTATAACAGATAGAGATGTCATTCCAACTTCTAGTAGGGGGTTATTGACCATTGCACATCTACTGAATTTAAAACAAAAGTTGTAGCCGTTTAAATTATTCTAATTAGCAGCATTTGAAATTTTAAAACTTGAATATCTTCAAACCTATTATAGATAGATATGCCATTTCAACTTCTACTAGGGGGTTGTTGACCATTGCAGATGTAATTGATCTAAAACAAAAGCTGTAGCAATTTAAATTATGCTAATTAGCAGTATTCAAAATTTTCAATCTTGAATATCTTCAACTCTATAATCGATAGAGGTGTCATTCCAACTTCTACTAGGGGGTTGTTGACCATTGCGCATCTAATGAATTAAAAATAAAAGTTGTAGCAATTTAAATTATGCTAAATAGCACCTTAAGAAATTTTTAATTTTGAATAACTTCAAAGCTTTGATAGATAGAGATGCCATTCCAACTTCTATTCCTGTTATGGAACTGTTGTAAACACACTGATTTGCTATGCAGCAAATCATCTTTCCTAGTTTAGTTTGTCCTGCTCCGGTCGTTCCCACGATCAAAACCTGATAACGGGATCTGCCAATAAATGGAAGTAAAATTTGCGATAAAAAGAAATGACGACCTGTGTTGTTTTCCTAAATGTGACTTGAAAACATCGAGGTCTTTACGCTGTGCTGGCACCGTTTTAAATTTTGGCCAGAACTTACCCAGCTGACAGAGTAATGACAAGCAACGACTTCATGGTGATTATTCAATGTACAAACACTTTTATGTGACCAAACATTCCTTTCTGCGATCGTTAGAAACCGCAATTCGCGGCAAAATGTGAGACTTGTATAGTATTTGCCCTTTTTAAATAAAGACCGAGTCAACAGCTTTTTTTGCCATCAGGTAAGGCGCCCAGCTCACGTCAAGGAAACCTATTCACCCGCGGCATGTATCTTAATATCTCAGCTACAATTCTCTGTCAAATTGTTTTACATTACTGTTAGTCAAACACATTGAAGCGACGACATTTAGCCACCAGATGTCTGTGGTTGGCTGAAGCTGGTACGGTGTATTGCTGTAATTGTGTCATGTAATATGTGAAAAAGGAGCGTGACAAGCTATCATGTTATATCTATTTATCTAGTAAAACAAATTTTTACTGTGGATAATACTTTTGCATACACATCTGGAGGAGTGATTTCACACGTATGCCGCTTTGTATATTGAACGTCAACGAAGGGGCTGTTCTACATATCATAATATATATATATATATATATATAATTGTATTTGTTTCGTTCGGCATTTTTCTTGTGTGTAGCCGGGGTGGCATGTCCAGTGAAGGCTACTGTACAATCAAACATCTCACGATTATTTACTGAGTCTCTTTCTCTAATATTCTTTTATTGTTTACGCATGCAGCACATTGAACACACGCTGTGTTTGTGTTAGGTAATCGTGTTGCAAACGTTGCACGAGCACACGACTTGGAATGAACTTACGATTTCACGCTTGAATTGCAACACAGGAGCTTTTATCCCCGCTTGTGAAATCATACATTTGCAACGGAACCGGAAACTGTTAACTATTTATAGATACAAATTGACATTTTCATACAAAGGGTTTGTTCTACGTATCATAAATGTTATTCCTTTTATGGTTAAATATTATTGCATTTAATTCATTCGACTTGTAATTTTCTTGTGTGTGGCTAGAGCTATGTGCCTGATACTGAAATATGAATGAAAAGCGGGACGTGAGTATATCGCTGTTCAACAGTATGCTAATTGTAAATGCGTCACGCTGGTGGCGCATATGTCTGACTTGACCACTACGGTCGCAAATGTATGGTGACCGGTTGTGTTTCTTTACTTCACAAAGGTGCAGGATACACTTGTCTTCATTCCATGGGTGTCCCCAAACCTTTAGGATCATGCTTTTAATTCCATTGTATCACAAGTGTCAGATAACTCTACAAACTTGTGTACAACTAACCAATTCCCAACTCCCAATGTTTCTTAACATGACATTTGCAATACCATGAATGTAAGACACCAAATGGTATAAAGTTGAATGTATTAAAGGCTCACATATAAAGTCAATTATTGCTCAAATACGTCCGCCTGATGTGTGTTGCTAAGTTGATAATTCACCAAGTACAAACAGGACCAGCACACGTGACACATTTTCCCCTGACATTTAGCAGCGTACAAATAGATAAGACAAATACAGTTTATATGGCGTCTAAGCATGAGATCCACCCAGGGGAAGATGGCTGTTCCAGCACAATACTCCATAGTAGCTCCTCAATGGCTGTTTATTTCATTTTAAGGGACGACATCCAAATAATGAGCAAATTGCATATCTGATTGGTGGTACAATGATTCTTAACGGTACTGAGCCAGGACATGATAGGCATATTCATCATAGTGCTGTTTACTTCCTATGACATATATTTTGACAGCAGGACGAGCCAGAGTGATACCTAGCTATTTCCTTTCCACCTTAATCAATCAAACATCCTGTTATTACTATTATTAGGGATTTGAATCAAGAGGAAAAAGTTAATTGATATACTGCAGAACGATCACATGATGATCTGTAACTTGGAACTGCTGGTTGTAAACCTAGGATGTACTGCTGTTTGCACCTCTCATCTTTTGCAAAACTCCTACTTCTCGCTTGTTTTCATTTCCACTTGTGTTTGGAAACAGCCTGGTATCAACCACTTCCCCTGATCAGATGTGTCAAATGTGCATCCAAGTCCAAATATATTTACATTTGATTCATTGCACCATTGTCGCAGATACAGAAATATCAACTTCGTGTGGTGTTATTGCTTCAAAATAACATAAGCCTGAGACGGCAAAAGGTTATTTATTCAGTTGTAACCGAGCGGTGTCTTTATAGTTATGCGTTTACCTTGGTCCAGTTTCCTCCTAGTATGTTACCCTAACCGGTAAACCGCTAGAAATTATGTAGGTATTTAAATGTTACCCAGTTTAAACTTCTCGCTGGGTTCAAGGGTGGTTGTGATTTGTATGGGAGATATGTCTTTTAATTTTTTTTTCTGAAACCTGTGAAGGGTTCCTGAAATTTATGCTGTGCGCATAAAAACGTTCGTTTACTGCAAGATATCACAAAACCACTATGCGTGCATTATACACAGAAACCAAATTTGTGGGTACCCACATTGTGGGTACCCATCGGGAATGAAACCACAGGAGCCACGGGGCGCTGAGCGATGAAAAAGTATACAACCACTCAGGAAAACCTTGTGAGGGTACCGCAGTTCATGATGCATACAATATGGTGGGAACCAATATCATACTTGTGTCCTCAGGATGGTCACTTTCACAGACGTTTGACACAGAGGTCCAATGAGTATTTTTTTCAAAGGGTGCCAGAGTTTATTTACGAGCATGTTGGCCTCTAGCCAGTTGTACTTCACAACCTATACAAAATTAAAACTCTACACACATTTCACTGTCCCGCTGCAGTTACGTGGACAGTTGTCTGAGATCAGTGTATGGTATCCCCCCTGAAGTGGTGTACTAATTGGGAAACGTGAGAGTGCAAAGCAATTACGCAATATCAAGCAATTGTAACACTGTGCATCACACCAGAAAACTGCGCGCAATCCCGGGATCTTGAGATAGAACAATTTGAAATCTAGACGTTTGACTCTGGCTTGCTTCCAAATTGGACATTCAGCATTGACATCCAGTTTGGGAAGTGAGAAAAGAATAAAATAAAGACATTGAGTAAATTAATATTTGATATGACTCACATGGTCTTGTTGTTTTGGGGTTGTTTGTTTTTATTTGTGAATTTTTTTTGTAATTTTGTATCTTGTTTTTTAATAATTATCTTATATTTATTATTAATATTATTATTGTTGTTTTTATCATTATTATTATCATCATCATCATCATCATCATCATCATTATTATTATTATCATTATTAATCATCATTATGATTAGTCAAGTTTCGAATCTGACAAATTTTGAGTCAAGCTGCTTCACGAAGATAATTTGATTTTCAATTTCACGGTTGTACGGGGGCATTTGTGTCCTCGGACGGTGAAGTTGAGCACGCAAACACAATTAGCTTGTCACACCTTTTCACAATACGAAAGATTAGAATATCCACAGTTCTCATAGGTGGAAACATTTTAACATGTTTTACTTGTTGGAGAAAGTAATGACAACAAATATCTGGGTGTCTTGATCTAGGTCATTGACGGATCTTGCCCATGTTCAAAAATTGCTGGTCCGTACGGCTAAAAGGCCATGCTTATGTAAATAGTATTTGGCTAAATATTATGTTTCCTTTAGTGATACTCTCTATTGAAATGTAGTGATAGCTTCCCTTTTACAAGGTAGTGGAAGCTGGATTGAGAACGAGGCCACTGATTGTGAATTGTTGCGATCACTGTGTAGCTTTATAGCGACCTCGCTTTCAAGACTTCGCAATCGGTTTTAAAGCTTCCTTGTCGGCGAGTTCTTCCTCACGCGTGAAACCTGCCTCGCACTCAACCACTCAGCTCCCTCGAGACAAACCTCGCCGTGAATCTTACCTGGCGGAACCAGAGCCACACTATAGTATTTACTGGCACGCTAAAAATAAGTAAGTGTACGCCTGAAGGCACAACAATCAGTAGACCCATGGCAGGGTTCAAAAATTACGGGCCTCTATAATCTTTTGACACAAAACCAAGTCGAAACTATTTTAATGAAATAGGGAGGTGTTGCAACACATGGCAAAAAAGCTAATAGCGCAGAATATGACAATTGAACATAAGCAATTTGCACGATTTATCCATACAGAGAAAATACCGTAAAATGTTGCGCAGGCACTGAGGGCAACAGCGTTTTAGTCGAGAAAAATGACAGCGGGAGCCAGGTAATTTAAGCTCTCAAGTGCGCATGCTCATGAAGCGAGTTACTTTTTACGCATGATAAGTATCCCGCGCTCAGGCCAGAGGCCTGGATCGTGGCTCGGGAGATGACATGAAAGCCGGTTAGCAAGCGTCCACGGCGCATCATGCCTTCGAAGTGTCTTCAAGCAGTAGATTCGTTAAAGCTACTTCGCCAGCGGTCTCGATCACGCAGCAACTGCAATATGCATTGCCAATGCGTTGAAGATGCATTTAGGACAAGGCCGCTGCACTGTAATTATAAACTGATGCGATCACCACAATATGGCATCGTCAAGGCAGTTATGCAAATTAAGGCTAGTCCTGGATATGTAACTCCCCTGTGTGATCTTGGGTAACTCCTACTATCTCTTGGAGCAAATGGCTGAATAGTTTAGTATTTTTATTATTTAAAGCATAAAGCAGAAAAATAGATTATGTAGCCAAGTATTTTATGAAAGGTGTTCCAGGTACACAGAAGGTCGAAATTCTGTGTGGCCATTTTGTCAAGAAATAAAAACTATTATAAGCAGAGCTGACATGGAATGGGCGATGAACATTGATCATGGAGAATACCTATTTTCAATTCAGGTGTGATGTTTGTAGATTCGACTCTTCCCATGAAATTGATTGAAAATCTTCATTTATTGCGCATACTTATTTTAAAAAGATCGGTTTCAGTGGTTAATATTCTACATTGGGGAAAAATATCACACGATTTAGAATAAGTTCGTTTGGTTTGAACATTATTTTAATATAAAAAGCGATAGCAAAAGAACAGCCCTATATGAACCCCTTTCGCAAGACAAAGAGAAAGAGAAGTGAGGACATGATACGACAATAAAACGCCAGTATCAGAATGAACACCACTGCACGCAGACAGATAGAATGGCAATGACACATAATAAGAACTCTTGACAGGACAAGACGTCACAGATAGGGAAAGATAATGGGGTATGCCATCATATACAAGGACCACTTCACCACCAATAATAACGACTATTTGTTGAAATCATGTAACAGCCCCAGGCCTGCCTGTGGATTTGATGTACGATTGTATAGCTTCAAAATGTGTTCGTTTTCTTGGAAAGAGCAATTTTCAGAACCGAATAATAAAGTTTGCACTGTGAATGGAGCAAAAGGAATTAAGCTATTTTGCAATCAATATCGTTCCACTATTAAATTTACACATTCGAAAAAATAATGAAACACATCCTCCTTTGCAGCACCACAGAAACAGCTGGGTGAGCAAGCGAGACCATTTTTAAATAAATGTGCTTTGAGCATACTACACTTCATACATGAACGGCCATGTTAAACAGTTACTTTTCTAAACTCAATGTAAAATAGTGGACTAACTTAAGGCTAATTTAACTTAATTTAATTTTTAAATTGGTTTAGAAACTCGGCATCACGTGTGGCAGGGGCAAATCGTTCCAGCGGCGATCAGCTGAAGGGAAAAGGATGCATTGAATACGTTAGTTCCTGCCCGAATTAAAAACAGATTGTATCTAAATCACACATTATACCTGTTTCTTTGTCTGACGGAAGTTGGCAATAAATCTGTCAAATATTGGGGTGCATCACCCTTGAAAATTTTGTAAAGCATAATTAGCTTACTTTTGCTTCTTCTGTCTAGCAATGACTGTCTGTCTTTCGAAACCAGAGTCTTGATAAATTAGATCGTGACTCTTTCCAGCTGTCGCTCCTGTAACAAATATTGCAGCTGCCAGATTGACTTTTTCTAGATCCTCGCAGTTGCTATTTGTACACCCATCCCACACGACAGATCCGTAGTTTAAAAATTGGCTGCATAAAGGAGAAGTAAAAAGAGTTTCCAGAGATTTTCTGCTTAAACGATATTGAAGAAGTTTCAAAATGTTAACCATCTTCATGCCTATTGCGGTTAACTCATGAATATGATTTGTCCAGCTTAAGTCAGATCGTATCAATAATCCCAATTACTTATATTCTGGTTCATTCTGTAAAGATTTGTCCATAAAAAAACAACTCCCGATGAAGACATGGAAATCGTTCCTTTCGTAAAATCATACCAATGGTTTTAGAAAGATAAAAAGAAGTATTATTAGAATAAGTTCACATAATTTGAAAAATGAAATTGGTAGACACAAAAGGCCACATAAAGTTCCTTTAGAAGAAAGATTGTGCGAAAATTGTTATATTTTAGAAGACGAATACGATGTAGAGTGTGCGAAAATTGTTATATTTTAGAAGACGAATACCATGTTTTAATGGCTTGAAAAACATGTGAAACTGAAAGAAAATAGCTACACGATACGCTGACCGATATTTTCTCGATATCTGGCAATCTAAATAATTCCCAAAATTTTTATCCATTATCAAGTTAGACGACATTGACAAAGTTGCAACAGTTAAGAAATTTTTTGAAGATAACAGAAAAAGATAAACAAGAAATTCCAATTAGTATTTTTATGGACTAGTCGGAGGCTTTTTACACAATTGACCACAGGATATTAATGCATAAATTACGATATTGTGGTGTAAATGGTGTAGCACTGGATTTACTCAAAAATTATTTGACAAATTGTAAGCAATATGTAGAAATAGGTTAAACGAAATCAAATTAATTAAACATTTCTACTGGAGTACCTCAGGGCTCTATCTTAGGTCCTCTGCTGTTCATTATTTATATAAGCGATTAACCATCTGCCTCTAACCTTTTAAGCCTCTGATATTTGCAGATGACACTACTTTAGTCAGTATTCTACAAGCTCTGTTTAAGTCTGATATCACCCATGGGTTAACTTTAAATATAAACAAAGAATTACATAAAATATACATGGATGAAGTAAAACAAGTTATCTTTAAATGAAAATAAAAACAAATTTATGATTTTCCACAATCCACAAAGACAAGTAAAATCCCAGAAATACAAATAAACAACATAACAATTGAATGTGTTAATGACTTTAATTTCTTAGGAATACAAATGGACAGGCATCTAAATTGGAGCAGCCACGTTGACAAAATCGCGTTGAAAATACCAAAATTAATTGGTATCGTGTACAGACTTAAAGAATATCTTCCTAGCAACATCCTAAACATAACATATAATTTATTAGTATTACCACACTTAAATTATGGCGTGTTGCTTTGGGGACATAAAAACTCCAGAATTGATCTACTTCAAAAAAAGTGTGTAAGGATAATCAGCCAGAGCAAGTTTAACGCTCACACAGAACCAATCTTTAAAGAACTGAACCTACTTAAAATGAACGGTATTTTTCTCCATCAGCAACTGAAGTTCTACTTTAAGCATATTAACAACCAATTACCAGAGTATTTAAAATCATTTAATATAAGACTAGTGTCTAATGTCCATAATCATAATATGAGAACAGAATTGCTACTTTTACAGAAAGAACGAATCTTGTTAGCACGGAAAAATGCCTGAGACATATGATTATCAAAACGTTAAATGATACTCCTGTCAACATAATCAACAAGATTGATACTCACAGTAAACACGGTTTTGTATTATATGTACAGAAATACTATATTAGCAAATATGTTGCAACCTGTTCTATTACTAACTGTTATATCTGTAATGTTCCTAATTTGTAAGGCTCTTAACAATCCTTCATTTCTTAATCACCACACATGGAATAATTACGTCTAAAATTACAATGAATGTATTTTTACTACTTACAGAATAATACAAACTTTTTTTTCATTTCAATAAAAATTGTATTATAATCAATTTGGGTATTAAGATGGCTCCCATGATAACGGTTGTTTCATGGCCTTAATGGGTGTCTCTTGACCACGATATGTTACTAATGTGTATTCTGTACAGAACAATGGTCAAATAAAGGTTGTCTGAGTCTGAGTCTGAGAAGAGGGGATCTTTCTGATACAGAACTGCATTGTAAATACTAAACGATTTTTTCTCCACACGTACAATCATTCATGTATCACATGTGATTGTGCTGCTGTAAAACTAAATTTATTTGTTCTTTCTTGGATCGTATTAGTGAAATACTTGTCTACTGTATTTATATACATGTTATTTTTCTTAAGCGAAATTTCAAGATTTATGTATGTACATGATACAGCTAATAAAATTCAGTTCAGTTCCAGTTCAGGGACTTATTCTGTTTCGAAGAAAGAGCATGTTTATAAGTTTTTTTGTTTTTTTTTTTACTTGGCCTGTTTTTGCTGCCAATAGAGAATTTATCTTTTATTGTTTAGAACAAAACTTACAAATGCATGGTCAGTAGGGTGTTGTAGAGTGTTGGCATTTTTTTTTTTTTTTTTTTTTTTTTTTTTTTTATCTCATGGTCAATGCTCGCCAAAATGTGTTATCTTAGTTGGGATCATGTCCCGTTCCACGGCCATGATGCTTTGAACTTTTCAATGCAGCTGGCCACAACTTCCTATCATATACCCTTGATATAAGATCAGCTGCCCTGGAGATTCAGAAGCCCGCCTTGTTACTTGGATGACTCTTAAGCCATATGTGGACCCACGCATGAATATCTTGACCTGCATGGCTGATGTTTCATTTCACTGAACATTTTATGTTTTATTCCCATGTGTTTTAATTGGTAGTGCTTCCATTAATGGCCCAGTGTGAAGATCTCCCGTTACATGTTTGGAAACCGGTAATAAGAAGATGGTATATAGTAAAATATATTTTAATTGATAAAGGAAAAACAGACGTCCTACTTTTTGAAAGATTAGATAAGCTAACCATTCGTGCATTATTGACAACTCCCAAATATTTCGGATCCAGTATTTTTAAAGGCATGAATAAGAACAACGAAATACATGTCGAAATCAAACTTTGCTGGATACCAGTATTTGTTTCATCGACATGGTTTTGCACTCACGTAATGTCAATATAATAGTACTTTCCCATTCTGCAAGTACCATAAGCCAAAGCAATGAAACCTCACTATATCCAATATAGAAATGACCTTCAACAATTTCAAGTAACAGGTTGAATAATGTACCTGGTCTTTGCTTCTCGTGCCTTCTACATTATTCTTAAAAGATTTCGTACCGACGTATAAGGAGAGTCCATCAGGTTGATATACCACTTGCCGTCAGCTTTCCTCATCACAACGCCCACATTGCGACGGTAAAGCTGTTAACTCGATCAAGGCCGATCAATTCACCGTCAAGTTCATTATTTCAACCATTGATCTGCAGGCTGTATACCTTTGAATATGCACAAGCTGTTTTTGTTCTATCTTTGTTGGCAACTTTCATGTGTTTTGATGGCTTTTATTGTATATGATATAGAGAAATATATTGCAAACACACACACACACACACACACACACACACACACACACACACACACTCACACACACAAAGCGAGATTGGTATGAACTTGTCTGGTTACATGCGTACCATGGAAGGCTAGCCTTTCTCTACATGGAGAAGTATTGAGCAGAAGCAGTTATCATTATACACACGTCAAAGTGACTACTGACATCTAAATGTATTGGCCTGACTGGGCTTAACCGTGCCCGTGCAGATTACTGCATTTCTTCCTAAAATTAACTGACATTATTTGCCTGTATGCGGGAGCCTGTTCAAAAGAACCTATTGCATCCATCAGCCTACACTTGGCAGGCCACTTGTTATGTCTTGCTGGCTTCCAGCGCTCGGCATCGGAAGCCACTGTTGACCTAGTTTATCAACAAATACATGTAGACTACTAATTATTTTCAGATGTCCCGGTTTTCTGATCTCATTCACACTGGCTAATTGCTATCTTATATTCTCACATTGTTTACATTGGCAATTCAGTACGCAAAGCTGTAGCATGAAAAAGGAGACGATTTTTTGGAACATCAGAACCACCACCTTGGTGGAGGCAAAGAAAAATATACAGCACAGTGACCTCCAGACCTTTCAGCGAAGCGAAGAGTTAACAGATGTTGCCGATAGTTGGGATAGACAGACCCGTAATTCACATGGAACTGTGCATAATTTTTAGAATCTGGCCGGCTACCACCAGCGCACATACCGGGATATGACGCATTAGCAACGTGAACTAGCTCAAATAAATACCAACGTCCATTGGAGCGATGTGCGCATTGGTCGTTCCGTTAAAACTTCGAGACATTACGGCAACTATCAAACGTTACAGGGCCTGTCAGAGAGTATTCATTTCCTCAGGAACGAATACTCGGATATATTTGTGCACCTCAAGAATATTAGTTTCCCAAGCATACACTAGCTTTGTCGTAAATGCCAGATAGGTTTCTTTTGGTCATTATTACAGGCCACTCCTCTCATGGGGGTTAGTTTTCATTTTGTTTTTGTTTTGAATTTTTTCCTTCTCGTTTTTTGTAGGTTTTTTGGTATGTTCGTTTTGCTTTTGGTTTGTTTGTTTTTTTTTGTTTTTTTTTTGTTTTTGTTTTGTTTTTTGTTTTTTGTTTTTTGTTTTTTGTTTTTTTTTTTTTTTTTTTTGTTTTTGTTTTTTTTTTTTGGTTTATTTTTGGGGTTTTTTACATTTTTTGAGAATGAGGAATCCTGCGCGGGTTGTGCGGCCCCATGGATCCATGACGACGGTACGGCGCTACTCATTGATCTCCGTAATATGCATGTCGGCGAAAGATATGATATTTATTCAGAGTAATAGAACTAATCCATGATTTCTTTTACGTTGTGGGGAGAGTGGGGGAGCCTATCCAGTCTGCTGATGGGTATGGAGGGAAGCTATGATGTCTCCTACTGAGTAATTGAGAAGTTTTGTTTAAATTTGATCCTGCGCACTGCTTCAGTGCACAAAGTAGCATGATGATATTGTATCATTCAAAGCTCTAAGATAAGTGACAAGTCAAGCTCCTGAATTGTCCCATTTCCCCTTTCTTGTTTTTGCTACTATAAAAGTCTTTCAAATAAATATTCTTAATACTGGTATTAAAATGTATCTATACTAAACGAACAGTAATCTATGGACTGGAATATAAGCATAGTTCGTTTTCGCTGTTACCCTGAATGTTTAGACAGAAACGTGACAAGAGTATATGGCAAAGAAACAATTATATAGTCTACACATAATTTGTAATAATTATTGCAAATGGGGTTATCAATTCTCAGTCGATAAAATATTTACTCTGGTCGAAAAAAATTAATAAAGTATTATTTTCCATTTAAAATGCACGAACATGTACCGTACGTGAATATCTTGCCATTTGATATTGGAGGATGTCATAGGCATATTTATCTTACTGACCCAAACAATGTAGAATGAATCATCGCCGTTTGAAAAGTGGACTCCTACATGCGAATGTAAATTCGCCAGTGAGTGTTGCAATTTTTTGGGGGGGGTACAATTTGCTTGGTTTTGTTTTTGTTTGTTTGTTTTTTATTACTGTTTTGTTTGTTTTATTGCTTGTTTTTGTTTTTGTTTTGCTTTTGTGTTTGTTTGTTTGTTTGTTTGTTTGTTTGTTTGTTTGTTTGTTTGTTTTACACGCACTTGGACAAGAGTGAATATGGAAAACAACACAATGGAATAGCTGACTGGGTAACGGTACGCACTATATCAGCAAGACACAAAAACATGAGCAACGATCGTCCGACAAAGAACGGACTTGATAACAAAATAATTCTCAACACACCTCCAAGGGTTAATTTATGCTACTCTGAGATATTTATATGCCATTCGTATCAATTTTCAGGCCATTACATTCCGCACTCGTGTTCTCTTTTATGTGTTTATCGACAAGCTGTGCTACTTTCAGCGTGTCACAAATAGGTCGTACCTGGCTATGGTAAGTTGCAACTCGTGGGCTTGGAAGCTACAAACATATCTGGGCTTAGTTAATGCGGCGTTATTTCATCAGATATTAATGGATAACTGTACGATTGAATAAACAATGGAAGATGAAATGAATGAATTAATGAATGCTTCATGATAAGGTTATGCAACCTGCAAACTTGACGACGAATCTTAAACCAAGATATGAATCAATTACATGTTGACATCATTTTCATTTGCCAACATGTCATTGTCACTTTGCCAAACCCTTAGCTCAGTGCAGCTCAGAATAAGATATATATGTATGTCTTGCCATTAACATGGCATTGTTATCTGCCGTATATGGGTAACATTGAGTAATTTACCAACCAAAACATGCCCCAATTGCTTCCCCGTGTTAAATTGAATTGGGAAACAGAGAGGCAAGGTTTACCGTTTAGTAACCGACTACTCTATGTCCAAATATCCATTATAAACACATATGGGCTTAATCTATTTTTTTAAGTCACGTGATGGAATGAATCTGCACTTTTGTTCAGGCCTTATGTATAAAGTCTCACATTGTCCTAAGTGGACAATCCCTATATCATTAAAGTGTGTGTGTCAACGCACACTTTTTTGTTTTTCCTGAAATTCTTTCTTTCTTTCTTTCTTTCTTGTTTACCAGCAAATTTGTCCTACACTTTTCTCGAACACTATAACACATAGAAACTCCAAACTTGGCATGATTGTACCTCCATACAAGGAGTTTGACCGTTTTATACAAAGGAATGAAGATGTTTAAAATTATGCAAATTAGGGGCATTTGAAATTTTAAATCTTGAATATATTCAAAAGTATAATAGATAGAGATGTCATTCTAACCTCTGCTAGGGGGTTATTGACCATTGCGCATCAAATGAATTTAAAACAAACGTTATAGCAATTTAAATTATGCTAATTAGCAGCATTTGAAATTTTAAAACTTGAATATCTTCAAAACTGTTATAGATAGAGACATCATTTTAACTTCTACTAGGGGGTTATTGACCATTGCGCATGTAATGAATCTAAAACAAAAGTTGTAAGAATTCAAATTATGCTAATCAGCAGTATTCAAAACTTTCAATCTTGAATATCTTCAACACTATAATAGATAGAGATGTCATTCCAACTTCTATTAGGGGGTTGTTGACCCTTGCGCACCTAATGAATTTTAAATAAAAGTTGTAGCAATTTAAATTATGCTAAATAGCACCATTAGAAATTTCAAATCTTGAATAACTTCAGAGCTACAATACATAGAGATGCCATTCCAACTTCTACTCCTGTGTTATGGAATAGTTGTACATTACCATACCAATATGCTTTGAAGACACACACACTGATTTGCTATGCAGCAAATCATCTTTCCTAGTTAGCAATTTTATCGATCAAGGTTGCAGTGAGATCCATCCCGGCTCTAACCGTTAGCCTTTTGTTTTCATACCATGTTTATCATTATTTTGACTCCGTATATGCCACTTGATGTAAAGAGGGCTATTCGTGGGTGTCTTACTGGAACTTGAACAAGGAGCTCAGAGTGCCACTGCAGTTTACAATAGTGTAATCGTTAACGTTGATTTTGAATGATTCACATTCATTGTGCAGTGCAGTCAAGTATGAGTTCAAGTAAGCTGACAATTATGCGCCTCCGGTATTAAGACAAGTGCCCCATAAGCATGTATATACATATATAATGGACATGAGACCATGACAGCGGAAAACTATTTATTTTGTCATAAAAAAGTAAGGAAATCCGACAAAAAGATTCCATCGTCCCCGTCACAAAATGCATGCCCGGGAATTTAAGGCTGCAAAACGTGCTTGATGGTTTACCGCTGATGACCCATTTATAAATTCATTTTGCGGTTGAACCCTTGAATTTTCGAAATTGTTTTATAAAACGTGATAATATTTATTTATTTAATAGGTTTGAACATCGACAGTGA
Source organism: Hermodice carunculata (assembly GCA_964020975.1). Lineage (NCBI taxonomy): Eukaryota > Metazoa > Annelida > Polychaeta > Eunicida > Amphinomidae > Hermodice > Hermodice carunculata. The sequence continues at coordinate 33,208,643 of OZ026630.1, forward strand.
CCGGATAGGCTATGAAGCGTACAGATATTAGATTGTACTTGTGTGTGTGCGTGTGTGTGTGTGTGTGTGTGTGTGTGTGTGTGTGTGTGTGTGTGTGTGTGTGTGTGTGTGTGTGTGTGTTCAGAACCACCCAGAAGATGTGACACTGTTTTTCCTTTTACATAATAAAAGTGTTATAATCTCTGAAATGTTAAAAAACACGAGCTTTCGCCGGTTCCGAACACACTGTGACGTAGATGCAAATACCAACAAGCGTCCTTCATCTATATATATAAGAACACGCTTTAAAACAAATTGTTCATCGCGTAACCTTTCACGGTTCTTCATCTTGTCACAATATTTGCAATATATATTGAGAAAAGAATTTACACAAAATTAATGTTACATATTGAAAATTCAGCAAGGTGTACCTAGAAAGTGTGTGTGTGTGTGTGTGTGTGTGTGTGTGTGTGTGTGTGTGTGTGTTGTTATATTGTGCTGGTCTTGACTATTTTGCTTCTATGTATAGCCATAGAGCTACGACAAGTAAAATGCGTTGAATAGGTTGTGCTTGCGTCCGTGTGTGTGACAAAAATTACATGACTAAATTTGAACACCCGAATATGAAATACCTGCGCCAATTGTGAAGAGCCTACCTATCCCGAAGTACCCTTTTGGGCCCAAAATACATTGGACTCCCTGAAAGAAACTTGGGTTCTTCCCAGATCACTCAAGAACCGTTATTTCTAAGAATGCAAGACACCGTCGACTGGCGTTGAATATTACACCTAAGGCATACAATAATGCCCATAAAGAGCTTTAGTCTTATGAAAAACATTAGTCTGATTAGAGATAAGGATGCTAGTGAACGGCTTTTGCCTGGTACTGAATATTAATCAGGTTGATGAGAGTTACACAAAGGTGACAGTCAACGGCTCTCCATTGGCCAGTTGGATGGTACATAGTTTATTGGCGTATGTAGAAAATACGTGATTTTCTGATGTTCATATAAGGCACCCAGTCTCATGTAATATAAATGACAAAGTAACAATGGATTTGCTCTTTGAAAAATATATGAGATAGTTATATCACGTGATCAAAGTACTTGACGCAGGTTGGCTGTGAGACAAGGAACCGTTGATTGCCGATGAGCTGTTTATGTCCCTGGTCGTCCGCATGTTTGTCTTGTGTCAGTGTCCATTTGAGCCATACAGCGCCTTCCTGTTGTGCAGACAGTTCTGATTATTGGAATGAAACAGGCCAAGAGAAGTAGAAGTCTATCACACGCATGCACCTCGTAGAAAATGCATTCACAAATAAGGGTATCCGGCGAAATCGTTACCCGCAACGTGACAACGCGCAATGCAGGCTTTGAGAAGACCACACTGGCGGATGCCGATATAATGAGACCAGTAGCAGGCTGCTTTGGCTACAAGCTCTGTGTACAGATGAGCAAAAGGTGGAAAGAGTTGATATCGAAAGTTCACACAGCTGATTTTGCATTAACCTGAAGAAGGTATACGCCCCCCCCCCCCGGGGGGGGGGGGTACTTCCATGTAGGATTGTACTGGGTATGTGCCGCGGGAAAGGCCCTGTTTTCATTACTCCCAGGATTGGAAAAGGCCCCCAAAATGTACACACCTGGATTAGGATAGGGGGATAGAGGTAACAATTAGGATGCACCAATGCAGCACTCCCTTCAACACATTACAGGAATGAGAAAGGGTACCTTTTTACATCTAGTGTAGGATTAAGATAGCGTATTGTATAAAAATGTCCGAGGCAAATACCCACCTTGATGGTGAGAATGTGCCCCCCCCCCATACGCCCTGTCTTTTTATCCGAGCCCGAAGCTACTGAGAACACCAGACCCTGTTTTATCAAAACCAAAATTTGCCCTTGGTGTTAATCACTCGAGGTCGGGGAATACCTGTTCGCCAGTCGCTGACATGATTAATGCAGTCTCGTATGAGGCCGTCTTTTTTATCAATTCTCCAGATATAAATGGGAGTTATCGAAAATAGCCAGAGAAGACAGTGTACTACATCCACACAGGCTCTAGACCACCAAAAGGCTATTATGCAGCATTGATATGGGCTTTTCATAACGCGATTGCTTTGCATGCTTTTGGAAAAGTGCTGCATGGCAGAACGCCATGTATCGACAAATGCGTTGATGCAGTCAACAACTGTATATACCTTAACACATATTATGTTGATTGTCTGAAACTGAAACAATGGTCATCCGATATGCTTCATGCTATAACAGCTCGACCAGAAACATACGGTCAAGGACGAAATCAATATTTTTATCATGTTTGTTTCCTTGATATTGTATGCAATTATATGTTTAATTATCTGCTTAATTTTGGAGCAGTAAAAGTGACTTTGCAATTATTTTCAGAGTAACACTGTTAAATGATGACTAATTAGACTAAACGGACTCGGGGAGTTTGTGCGCAACAGTGTATGTTCACATTGAAACGGTTAACCACTTTCTAAAATTCTTCTCTTGTTCCATCTCTCTCTATATATCGCTGTCGGGTCCAATAAATAGTAATCCAAACAAAAAATCAGACATTATACGTGTGTAATAGTAGTGAAGCAAATCAGCTTGCGTGTATAAATAATGTATTACATCGGAAAGAAACGAACTGAAATAGAATAATGTTTAACTTTGATCTTTACTAGCGAGGAAATACAAAGGCCCATCGATCTACAAAACGTTTTAGGCGAACACATAATTCACATACGTACGTTCCACGTACATGAACATTGTGGAACCAATCATCCATACTAGTTGTTTATTGGTAACAGAAATCGAATCTGCCAGTACTCCGGGAGAGCTGCTGGTGTACTCAGACATATAAGCATATATATATATATATGTGTGTGTGTGTGTGTGTGTGTGTGTGTGTGTGTGTGTGTGTGTGTGTGGTGTGTGTGTGTGTTTGCCCAGAACCACTTCCTAGTAGTCATTACCCTATTTGTCAGTCCGAACTCTTTACTCTCCATAAGCTAACCTGTCACTGTCTGACCTATATGGCATGGAAGTACCATTGTCCATATTGCGCACGTTCTTCTGTAGAATTTTGACATAGGCTGTACTAGCCCAAATAAATTAATGGGTCTCAGTGGGCAACTCCTCAGAACATGTGTCGAAGCCTACATGTCTCTCTGAGTAGCGGCTCCTTGTCTAGTAGACATGACAGGGAGCCTCTTCTCTCATGGCTTCATACAACAGCATAATATACACCGGATCTTTGAGGTGAAACCTTACGCGTTGTTGCCTTGGGTGCGGTTTGTCTTGAGGGGGTGTTTTGGGGGTGTTTTGGGGGTGTTTTGGCGTTGTTTTTTTGGGGGGTGGGGGTTTTTGCTATTTTGTTTTGTTGTTGGTTTTTTGTTTTATTGTTATGGGGGTTTTTTGGTTTGTTTGTTTTTTGGTCTGGTTTTTGTTTTGTTTGCTTTCTTTTGTTTGTTGGGGTTTGTTTTTTATTGTATATGGGGGTTTGATATCTTCTTAATTTCGTCATATTTTGGACAGATCCCCCTATATTCCATTTTTTTAATCCCTTAAGCACTTTTAAACCTTTTTTCTGTAGTAATCGGTGGATTTAAGAAAACTGCAACATTACTCGTCTAAGCTTGGCGCAAAGACTAAAACTATATACATGTACATGAAATTCAGATGGTTTGACTGTGGATGTCCTTGTTTGTAATATGTGGCATACTGCATGATTTTGTGTGTTTTTCATAACACATAACTCGAAAGGTCTATCTTATTGCAACCACATTATCTTGTGAATTTCTGATATCACAACCGAAGATACCTCATAAAATGATGCATATGGGCACCTGGTGTCCAACGGTACAAAAACGGAAATACAGGTGACCCCATCATGTTGGGTAAAAGTCATACATTTGAAAAAACAACACGCCTTTCCACTGAAAATTATACGCTTGAAATCTCATCTAACTTGGGCCTCCCATCCATCATTCTAACCGGATTGTGCTTGTGTTTTGAAGGTTTATACCTGACACTTGATTTGTGACCTTGACCTATATTTTAAAGTTGCAAACATTTACAGTTTGTCTTTAAATGTCAATATTTTAAGGTCATAACTCTGACTAAGCTATGACCTTTAGAACAATATTGGGAACTATTTGTATCCTTTTAAATATACTTTTATCCTGTATATTCAATTCGTGACTTTAACTGAATTTACAGGTATCTTGAAGAACTTGCGGAAAACATATTTTGGCTTGTAACTCAGAAAGTTATCAACGGATTTGCACGACGTTAGGTTTGTTCTATAGCATAACTAAAGGCTAGAGTAAGCAATTTACATATGACCTCTAAAGGTCAAAGGTCAATGTCATTTTGTTCATCAGAGTATTTGTTTCCAGGCATTACTGCATCACATTTCACCCGATTTTAAACTTGATCGGCTCAAAATGTAGGAATTGTAAGAATACATCTGTAACTTACATTTTATCTCTAAAGATCCCAGATCAAGGTCATCTGGCCATCTACAAGTTTTCATCCAGCTATAACTCGGTCAATTTTAATCCGATTTTACCCATGTTGGGATACATTGTAACATTGCACATTTTAAAAGATACAGTTGCCCCAAAAGGGCAAAGAGGAAAGGGCATGGTCATCAATGTACGACAAGATCGAAACACCAAAGTAGAACTGGAGCGGGGTGAGAAATCTCAGTGATTACATCACCACCACCACCACCACCACCACCACCACCACCACCACCACCATCATCATCATCATCATCATCATCATCATCATCATCATCATCATCATCATCATCATCATCATCATCATCATCATCATCATCATTATTATTATAAATGAATGTCTATACAACCACGGAGGACTATTTCTACAGCAACACCTCCAAAAGTTAGCCTACTTTGGACTAAATGCAAATGCTTGAAATATTGCTATATTGTCGCTGTGACATGTGCAGTGATTTACACTAGTATTATTTCATAAAGCGATACTGCCTACATAAACCCGTTCTGTGGAATATCATCTAAAACAGGGATGCCAATCTTGAAAGTGTCAGTTCAGGGACAAGTTGTCAAGACCATCCGGGACACAAAGTAATTGGCAAAGAATATGACAGCAAATACTCAATTCCGATGACGGACACTCACTGTAAATTGATCAGATTTTCAGCTTATATCAGGGATTGTCCCTGATGATGAGGGACAGTTGGCATCTCTGCTTTAATTGTCCTGATCTTAGCTTTCATCAGTTCTCTCTCTCTCTCTCTCTCTCTCTCTCTCTCTCTCTCTCTCTCTCTCTCTCTCTCCATCGTTGCTTTAACAATTCCATTTATAATTGGTAACCTGATCTTATTTTCCCATACAAGTGACCAACGATATATTTGATGCTGACTTAGTGGCAACCAATTGCAATTGGTTGGACCTCAATGACCATCCAATTTTCTGCCATTTTGTGCTGCTCAACGTTCACATTTGACTAAATGAAGTTCAGTCTTGAAATGTGTGATGTCCGGGTCTTCAGTCGATTCACATGCAACGATCCAGCACGTCTGTGTTTAGTCATTCCGCGGTCGGAGCGAGAGCTTGCCAATAAGCAACGATAACAGGTTGTATTTCGTGCAGCGCTAGATGCACCACCACGCGCCTTTCAACATGATCTATTTGTGGGCAAAGATGTAGCACCACATGGCGACTGCCTATTGTCCAACGCACAATAAATAGGCCAAATTATGTGATTATCTGTCCAGTAGCTAATGGCTGCCCTAGCAGGAGAGAGGAGATTTGGTTAATCCGACGCTTCTTTGAGGAACACTCTTTTCTTGGTCCTATCGTCAATTTCAGGAATAAGTGCCTACACGTAGTCATACTGACAACCGTGGTCCGACTAAAACATGTCTGATGAAATTAAACCGTGGTAATTGGACGAAAACAGATAAATTAGATGTTCTCGCACGGACAAACCCACGGCTAAGAACATTAGTTAGACATCTTTTGCAAGCCCCAGATATAACCATTGTCTACATGCACCTCTCTTGTACGATTAAATAATGAAAATATTAAAATGCCCAAATCAGGAAAAAAACAAAAACAAAAACCAAAATAATAAACACATGTACAAGTTAAGACATGTCTTTTTTTAATTATGGCATGAATGTGTTTTGGTTGAAATAGAAAATTTTGAAAAATCTTCGGTGTTTATTGATTTATAATTTAGAAGTACGCAGGGACAGGAATGGACAACAGAAATGTAAGACTTAGCCAACGGATTGCGGGTATTGATGCCAAGTAAATTCTTGAATGGTATTCAGTTTGATTTTTTGAGAGGAAAGATGGCCACTAATATGTCAAAGTTGTTTTAACATACTTAGGGTCAGAGCATATTATAAAATATCAATGTAATAGTTATAATAACATTCTCGGAGTCCGAGTGCATTATCAAGTCCCCGTTTATCCTTCATCACACGGCCAAACTATCAATCAATACACTCGGTGATCGAACTTGACACTTTGTGCATGAGTGTCTAGCCACTGACACTCAGCGTCTCTACATCTGATATCAGTTACCCACCTTTTAAAGGTTGCTTTCATAGGTTAGTCGAAAGGAAAGCGTGGTCCCCTTAAGCCTCCTCAGTACACAGGTGTAGCGGCTATAACGGTAATATGTTCATTAGAGGTGTAACGAATACATTGTGCGGCGAAAATAATGTTTGTCACGAGAAAGGGTCCCCAATGCAGACAAAATGTGTTGATAGTCAACTGTTTAAACTAATTCTCGCAGCAAAAGACTGCATTTACTCGTTATTTTAATTATGGCGATGAAAAACCACACTGAGTATCAAAGGTATGCATGTTTTAAAACACAAAAACATCAATATAGTTAAGTCTCTCTCTCTCTCTCTCTCTCTCTCTCTCGTATCAAAGGTATGCATGTTTTAAAAGACAAAAAATCAATATAGTTAAGTCTCTCTCTCTCTCTCTCTCTCTCTCTCTCTCGTATCAAAGGTATGCATGTTTTAAAAGACAAAAAATCAATATAGTTAAGTCTCTCTCTCTCTCTTTCTCTCTTTCTCTATCTCTATCTCTCTCTCTCTCTCTCTCTCTCTCTCTCTCTCTCTCTCTCTCTCTCTCTCTCAAGTTGTTGAAAATGGGACACAAGGTTTGGAAGACGGACGCAAAAGAAATTTCAAAGCACCAACCCGAAGTGAAGGTGGCTGATGTGTTTTTTGTATGATATATATATATATAGTGAAACCTGCCCATTGTGGACACCTCTGAGACTGGTAGGTGCCCCCAATAGACAGGTATTTTTAACAAGAAAATTGACCTTTTGGTCCTCGACATATCTGTCCACATTATACAGGTGTCCGCATGATAAAGGTGTCCAGATGAACAGGTCTTACTATATATATATTTATATATATTTATATATTTATATATATATATATATATATATATATATATATATATATATATATATATATATATATATATATATATATATATAATCATGCAGTCTTCTGGAGTTTTGGAAACAAGTGCATGCAGTAGCTGGAATGATATGTGACATCAGTAACGAAGCTCAAACCAATCTTTCTAAATAATGTGCGGTGCTGCATCTCCCCTAAATCACGCAAAAAAGTGTTTTGACTTGTTACCATTCTACATTAGTTTTCCTGTGCGCACCAGAAAAACCATTTTCTCTCTACAAGTCATGACCTTCCTTATATTAACCTATGGCAAATTATATTGTGCTATACAAATTATATTGTGCTATGCTATAACTGAATTATGTCTAGACATCTGCCTTGTTTGCTACGGGAATCTGCTCCCGTAATGTCCTCATTTGTCACTATATCACGTACGGTGGTAAAACTGCTTGCAGACGAAAATTTCAAATAAAAAAACACAGTCTTATATACAGTAAACTTTTCATGAAACATTCACACGTGGG
>OZ026630.1:33216798-33248798 GCA_964020975.1 Hermodice carunculata
TCATATTAAGATACAAGGATCACAGATGAGATCATTGACATTTTTGACCCAGTGTCAGTGCCCATAACATGTTTAACAAAATCTGGTAAAGACTTCGGTTGCATGTACCTGTTACCACCATTAACTCCGATGAGCGTCATCTTTCTTGGCAAGATTTCTGAGAAACGTGTTGGCTCTGGTCCCCTGCGGTGGCATTTATCATCCCGTAGGCAAGACTGACCATCAGAATCTGGCGAAAGGCTCAGCATCTGTCACACTGTGCAAAGGGGTCGATATGTCAAGGCAGCACAAAAAGAGTTTCAGATATGACGTCGGTATAGCTGTTAACATTACATTTGACATGGGCTGAAATCGCAGACGGATCAGGCAGGCCATGTAAGCACACTTCAACTTTATTCTCGGCAACTAGGTATAAAAACACTGCTCAAGCGCTCAAAGATACAGATAACTGAGAAAAGTATGAAATGCAACTATGTCCATATGCGTTGGCAAGGTAGGTTTGAGCTCAAAATCCTCCACTGATCATTATATGTTACGTGACAGTTACGAAGTGGAACCCTATCTGTACTGTCTGTGGCAACGCAAGCGTTGAGATCAAAATCCTGTTCTTAACATTCTATGTTGCTTAATAATGTCTCATTCTAGAATAAACTAGTAACACAAGAGGTCAAAAAAATTGCTGTTGGTATAGGTCATTTCTACTACTTTCAGATCTTTAAGTTTCCAAGTTAATATATATATATATATATATATATATATATATATATATAGGCCGTGCCTTTTCAGACGAACAAAAACTGTAGAAGTGCACGTAAACATTGACAGCATGTAAAAATGTAAGGGTAAAATGTCATATTTTAATGATATGTCTGATGTGTTTCCTACGACAAAAAGCACTTAATGTGGATAAATAGTACATTTTCACGTTTTCTTATTTTCTGTGAAACGTGTATGCCCTGTAATATAAAGATATCTGGAGATTCACCAAATACGACAACCCGTGACAAGACCTGTTTAAAATTAGAAAGAATAAAAAGCTCAGCTTTGAGTCCAAACGCTTGCTGAGCAAAAAGCCAAAAAGTGGATTTGCCCTGCCAGCTCGAACCGTTTATAATCTTCACTTCCGCTATGTGTCTATACTATAAAAGCCAAACAGGACCTACGGACTGCTTACATTTTTTGGCCTCCTTGGTGGTTAAACCCGGTAATATGTGCACCCAGTATGTTTGTATCATCCGTCAATATATAAGGTGTTATTAGTGTTGTCCATGTTGTCGTCGGTATTGTCCATTATCGCGAATGCTTAAAGGTTCTGAACATTGAAACTCCCGGCAAAGTGTAAATCTACTATATGAAAGCTAACAAAAACTTCTTTCATCACTGAACAGACTCATTGACTTGGTCCTGATGTGTGTGTGTGTGTGGTGTGTGGTGTGGGTGTGTGTGCGTGCGTGTGCGTGTGCGTGTGCGTGTGCGTGTGCGTGTGTACAATTCTGTGAGGGCAAAATTGTATTCTGGACAAAATTGGGCGTATATAGCAAGATGTACGGAAACGATGAAAGCACTCAAATAAAGTAAATGTAACTGCAATGCTGGAATATGACATGACCTTGGGCGACCATAAATACATACGTACATATATACTCGGCAATAGATTGCAACACAATGTAGTTACGTTTAGGTATTGAAATGTTGATATTGATATGTCAAGTACAACTGTGCTTTTATTAAAGTGTGCAAGGAACATTGTCAGACAAGATTGCATGCATTCAGGCTGTGGAGTAAGAGTAGTAACAATACATCGGATCGAAAGTCAGCAACACTTGGCACTATATTGTATATCAGACTAGATGTTGGCATTTCGGAGATTTTAGACCGGGTTTCAATACACTTAACAAAGAAAGTAGTAAATGCAAGGCAAGACTGCATCTGCTGTCTGAGAAAATAGTCAAAATACAAAGTGATGATTATGGAAACATGTTCGGCATAATACAGCAGACACAAAGTAGGATTACAGCCACAGTTGGCACAAAATGAAGTAGATATAAGGCAGACGACTGACTTTGTACTGGAACACAACACACACAACAACTTGTTGCATATTAACGGATATTAAGTTTTTTTATTATTTACCACAAACTTTTTACAGTCAGTGTAGGTTTTATCATTGCAGACGCAAGTGTGACCTCAATTTCGCTTGGATAAATCGCAAGAAAACAGCCCAAAATGGAAGTGCGTAATACCTTAAGTAGGAACTGTTTTTCTTCCACTTGAACAACAGAGAATTAATGTTGTCAAGAGACACATGCGTGTTCATTTTATTCATCCAGGCGTATCACTGGTATTGGAAAAAACGGCCAACATGAAATAAAATAACATAGTAACTCCGCCAACTTCATATCCCGATGGTCAATCTCCACATGGTGCCCCCGTAAATTCTGTCCCTGTTCTTGGTCAGATCCAAGAAAACCATATTTGCGCATCATTGTTCGTTGACTCAAATCATATCTAAACACGGGGTATGACCATGGGCATCGTGTCGCACCTCAGCAACCTCACTTGTTGCCAACACACTGCACGTCAGCAGAGCAATTGTGCCATACAGAAGTGGCTCGTACCTCAATAACCTTACATGTCGCTAATACATCGCACACCGCAGAGATGACAATTTAAAATACCACCGATATAATTACTCGATCATTCCTACGCCACTAACCACGTTGAGTAAATGAATTAAGCGTGTTTGAACGATTACCTATCTTGAACCTGACAATGGACAAACAGGCTGTGGACACCGAGAGTGCTGGGTCTCAGCTACATCTAACATAATTTATGTCCCCGTAATTGCCTGCTGTACATGTAAATTTACAATTCTCCAACTCGAGCATCATTTCCGGCCATCAATAGCCCGTAACAGCTTCATGTTTTAAAATGATTCCTTTTTCTGTAATTGTATTATGCAGACTGAAAGTCATTAGGCAGAACAACAGTTCTTGTTTTGATAGGGTTGCAGTCTTGTTCATTTTGACATTTTGGATAGATATGAGGACCTTTACTGTTAAAATTAATGCTGATAAATATGACGCGTCTAGACAGTTCTAACAAAATTACCTAACCAGCTGTATTAATGATTTCCATTTGAGATGCAAATGGCAGTTTTGTACAGGGAAATCTATTTGAATATTGAGACTTTCGCGCTGCAATACACCTTAATGCTCAATGGGCGGTAGCCAACGTTGCATGCTGTGCGCTGATCCAAGGCCGAAGAGTTTGAGCTGATGTCATGGCTTCATCCGTAATCTAACAATGACCCTCGCCCCCCCCCCTCACAAGTAAGTACTGAAGTCTCTTTTTTATGAAGCATCTTTAAGAGTAGCCGTTGTATGATAACTCCATCTTTGTGGTTGTAATATGTTGAAACCAACATAAGCAGGCTTACACCTGCACACATTGTCGTACCATCGAATCATCATGTACATTTATAACCATATTATACCGTATCCTCTCTAATTGCAACGCGCCAAACATATGCAAAAATCTTGAAGAAAAAAATCACAAAAGTGAAGCAACATGCTTTCGCACATTGTTTGAAACATCAGTCCTGTTTACGTCGAACTACAGAAGTGATCGTTGCAAAAACACTCTTCTTAAAGGTAAGGGTGTTTCCGGGATAATAAGATTCCCTGTAAATATTGAAGGTCACCTTAAGTACATAAATTGTCGTCGGTACCCTGAAATTCACATTATCATGTCTTCAATCCCCAAAACATTGATTAACATGTCTATCTTAGAATATGCAATTTCATAAAGAAATGTCGAAAAAAGTAGAAGAGGCAAATGTTTTTCAGCAGCATAAATCGGATTTTGCATTGGGCGCAGAACAATTTCAGAATTGGTTCATGAACACTTTAGCATTATCCCGCAAAAGTGAATATCTTAATAGCATAAAGAAAATGATCCTGGTAAAATAACCGAAAGCGGTACGATGTTAAAGCCGTTACCATATTAGAGCCGTTGTCATATTGAAGTCGATACCAAATTTTAGCTGTCATGCTATATACATAGCAGTTACAGATATTATACCAGTTACCACATTATAGCTGTTACAATATTACAGCCGTACAATCATCTCTGGTGGTTCCATTCAAAGACAAGGATCCACACCTTATTTTTTCAATGAACTACAATTGACAACCATAACATTCACAATATGGTATATAGTTCTGCAATCACCTATACATCCTTAGAAATATGGAAGACATATATCGACTGTTTATAAAGAAATTCCATTGAAGTTTGAGCCAACACAACAATCAAAGAGGAGCATACAAATGAAACACATTGCCTGAAGGACGAGAAGCATTAAACAGCAAACCAGTACCACTAAAACCAACATTACCTTACGGAAGTTACATGTCTTTGAATCGTTTCTCGAGGGACACACAACATTTTTAATACGAAAACGTAGCAATGTACCTCACTTTGGCACCACGGAAAGCAATCAAATGCATTATGTGCAACAGTTATAAAGCACCTGAAGAACAAGGTATCACCAAAGGTCACCACAAAGATCCACAGCACAGAGTGTTTGCTCCCACACACAATAAAAATAGAAGAATGGCAACATCTAGAATATAACTCGCACAGATTTTCTGCTTCTTACGATACCAAAGTCCAGGAATGAATGGAAAAATTATAAATTTCAATACATATATGGCTGAAGCGATCAGATTCGAGATATTCAATTGCATGGGGTAAGCGTGTAACTTAACCAACATGTACTCCTTCACTGTTTATGGACCACAATCTGAATTTCTTGAAAACGTACTTTAGCATGGTAGTGAAAAGATGCAACACAATTTAATATATACCATACAAATGGCATGTGTTTGCGAGCTGTCAAGCGGGTGTAAACAAGCAGCACCGTCATATGTTTACCGTTCTAATTGCTTTGATTCTGAGTGTCTGAAGCCGTAGAGGGAGACAGCAGAGTGGCAGCCGCTCTCTCATGACACGCGGTATAGGTGCAAAGAGGGGTTTGTAGCAATGAAGCAAAACATGCTCTGGAGATATAGAGTGCAATATTTCTAGATAGATACAACACAAATTGCATGTCATATTCCCCCTATCAGTCGTGAGTGGAGTGCGTTATAAACTGTGCTAATGACACTTAGCAGGCAAGCATTGTCCTACAGGCACGATGTATATCAAGTTTGGTATCGTAATAATTTCCACCTAAATGCAATGACGCGCTTTTTCCCGCATATATGCTGGAATAATTATGTATTTACTTAATCACTGTGCAATGTTGAAGAGATGAAATTATTTCTTCAGGCCTGGTGCAGAAGTGGGTTTTAAGTAACCATCTTTCAAAACATTGCCCTGAATCCACCAGTTCAGAAATGTGATATTCACGCGCGGTTGGCATAATATATATTTACCAACACAGATATGTGAGTAACACCAAGATATTCAAGGTTATAAAAATATCAAACATCTTGCCACGGATTTGTTCGTTCTGTTCGGAAGGAGTGGGTTGTGGGCCTATAATATGAAGACGGACGGAAACAAAAGTGCGTATCTGCTTGATAAACAGAAATTTGGATGAATTGAAAGGGGTACGAGCTAAGTGTCCGATTGCGACCTGTATCATATTTCTACTGAGATTATGCCTTAATCATCGTGGTTCAACCAGGGAAGGAAAACCAAATTGGAGTCAATACAGACCCACATTCAGGGCAAACCCAGCATGCTTCTTAGTTTTCAGTTGAAAGGATTCGGCAAAATTTGACGTCCATTTTGATGACCTTTCAGTACAAGCTAATAATTTGCGATAGGTGTTGCTTCTCTTAGAATAGCAAGTGACGTCATAAGCGGATTTGGTGTTGCCTTGTTACCCAGTTTTGCATGGCGAACGTGTTGTAGAATGTATGTAGATAGGCTACTCTATTTCTATCTAATTCTGGCTGTTGCAGTAATGTAATTTTCCTGATATTTGAACATGCGATCGTGAGTGTTAATAGCCTTGTTCCTGACCGTCTTCGATTCCAGGGTTCCCTGACTGGACTATAATGACAGGGTTTGTATTTAAATCAGACCAGCAGACAGTCATTTCAACATGATATATCTGCAACGCTCGTGTCACATGACCCCAAACGACAAAGCCATAATTAAAGTGCTTCATAATTTGTAGTTTCCATTCATCACACTAGGTTTTGCGATCATAGGAACGAATACACTAATCCCCACAGGAAATGTATGCTGATCTATTTCAGCATTGCCTCACGACAGAGAAATGCCTTTCAAATAGTCTTGTACAGAAAAACTATCCGACAATATTTGTAAGTTGTCTGTGCATGGAATAAACTTGATACATCGCCTTTTCCAGTGTATGAACTTGATATGTGCGCACGCATCGGGGAATGGACGGAAAACAATGTCTTTCATCGCATGTGGTCCATATTTATCAATGTCTTTCATCGCATTTGGACCATACCTTAGCAACACTGCTACATTCTTTTCAGTTTTAACTGCAAACGTACAAAGAAGAAAGATGAGGACAAACAAGTCGAAAATAAGTTTGGTTTTTTTACTGCACGTGCATAGCGGAAGCTGAAAGTTGCATAGTGTCAGGGAATCTATTTGCATAACAGGTATCACCATATCTACCACACACACACACACACATATATATATATATATATATATGATGGATGATGGATGGATGGATAGATAGATAGACACAGACAGATAGATACATACATACATATATCCGGGTACTCGATGAGTGTATGCAATTATCAAAATGACATATTCTTATAAATTGAGCAAACTGTTTATATTCTTCTCACTTCTTTTAGCGTATGTGTTTGGGCAGAATTAAACACTACCGTTTGCACCACTCGAACTCATTTATAAGATATACATAGTACATTCCTAACTTTACAAGCAGGCATTTGGTGACGCTTTCTATGTTTGAAGTGAAGGGATGCTGGGTATTTGTCGTAGTATACGGTGTACAAGAAAGTGACTTCTCGTGACACACGAAATCAATTATTTTCGTTGTCAACTTGTAATTACTTGGCAACGGTTTATTCATGTGATGTTGCCCACATAGGAGACGTGACTGAGTTTTTGCTTAACGTTAGGCGCATAATGGCTGACCAAGAACCCGCCTAAATTTGCTGGAAGGTTTTGTAATGCCCTTCAGCGACACCTGCAGTTGTACCAGCTGGACATATAGGGCAATGTGGTCAATTGTGTACTTGGTTACAGATGCCATAAATTCTATTTCACTTTGATCCATTTCTTCTGTTGGGAAATGCAACAATTATTGTAGCTGGCATTGGCATAAAAATCATGTATGTTCTATGCAGTTCAATCCGCATTTTTCGATCTTAATAAATGCAAATTGCGTAGTTTCATTTTCACTATACAGCTTATAATGGAGCCACAAAAATAAAAATCAAGGAAAACACAACGGGTAATAGGCTTCGAAACATGTTGAGTAGTTACCCGCTGAAGACCCTTTAAATTATTTGAGCTGATACAGCTTATATCAAAATTTTACAGAGGAACGTGTGCAATATGGACAATAGTAATTCCATATGTATATAGGTTAGACAGGGACAGGTTAGCTTATGGAGAGTAAAGAGTTCGGACTGCGGAATAGGGTAATGACTACTAGGAAGTGGTTCTGGGCAAAAAGACACAAATACAAAACATGTTTTCAGATGACATCATGTGGCAAAAGAAGTGAACGTGTTGTCAAATGACGACATCACTTGTAAGAAGAAGGTGCTGTATCGAAAATAATGCTCAGTACTGTATTTCATGCGTCTATGGCAGTTTGACAGTGAATGCAAAACGAAAAACATTGCAGTATTTCAGACGACAACAGGAGCATGTGAACATCCAATGGGAATATGCTTCGCATAATGGCTCTTCTGTATCAAAGAGCATTCATGCAATTGATTTTTCGCAATACAGAAATTACTGCTCTCAAACACCAAGCTGAAGGAGTTTCGTATAGGGCTGCATATGCGCTGATAAACAGGCAAACATATATTTCAGTAATATCAGCAATACCAATATACAGCACATACATCACTACAATAAAACACCGGCTGGCTCCACGCACGCAGTGTCCAGCTGCCGGCGGTGCCATGACGTCACGACGACCTGTCACGAAAAACCACTTGTGCTTTCTCTCTTTTGGTTCATACAGCCAATATTGTCAGCAACCTTTCTTCACACCACACGCTATGTCTGTCGGGTTCAGTCAAGCGCGGTTATCGCGTTAAGATTATAAAATGGACACAAGTTAGCGATGCCGGAGAAATGTATACCCAATATAATTGTTGGTTCATAGCTCCACTGCATATCTGCAATATATGATGTTCCATAATGACCTCCTCATTTCTTTTACCTGTTCCCCTTAACACATTCTTTGAATGCAGAGAAAAATCTGGCATAGGATAGAGTGTTTAACGTTCTATACTCATGTATATTAACTTGTTTGCAGGAATCTCACAGCAAGCTTTCTGAATAAAATAGCCAACATCATATGTCATTATACGATATAAAATAAGCCGACTAAAAACTCTGATTGCATCAGTGGAACGATGCTTAGACTGCTGATTGCATTATATTTTTTTCAACTTCCAATATCGTATTACAGTCCAAGATTTAATATCATAACTTATAAAAGTCATACGCAAATAATTTCTGTTGCTTCACCTGCATCCTCTAGACGAACAATATTTTACTGTACCTGAACTACTGGGCGTGTGTTGAATTCTGAGTAGATGTGCGAGAATCAGGCAATGAATGGATCATATGAATCCATTACTCACACACATCTGCAAAATATTCATTGAGGACATATGCCTTTGTATCAATGCCAGCTATAGGATTATCTCTACCTTACATGTGTAGTTACATTCCTAACCTACTCCCATTTTTTATTTGACAGCTGTTTAGGACATTTTCATCGGACCCTTTTAATTTTAATAAGTGTTTATATGTAAAAGAGAGGCCTTCATAAAAGGCCACATCTAAACCTAATTTTAGACATGAGTTTATATTCGAATGTCTACTTTGTCATCCTCACTTTACTAATCGTATCAGAAGTGTACTTCTTTACGTTTCTCATAAAAATAAATCAACTACCATGGATTCTCTGAAATTATTTGCTTTTCTGTAGAGTCGTTCATGCTCATCCATCAACGCTGCCAGTTCAGAGGTCATCCGGGGAGGATCATTTGGTCTTTTGGTGACAAGCCCGTTTGGGATAAATTCGTCTATCATTTATACTGAATGTCTGACCGTGCATAACACTTTTGCTTGCATTACTCTTGTCTCACATTTTTTGCAATTTAAAACCGATCAGTGCCGAATTCAATCTTTCGATGTATAAGTGATGGTCACCATAGGTCACATGATGTGTGCTAGCCAATGACCCCAAATTGGGTCAGTTTGTAGGACTTACGTCAGTCCATGTAGCTGAGGTGTTTACAATGCGTGTTGACTACCGTACAACCTCAATACAAGGACATGCTCCTGACAAATAACATCCAGTTAAAATATACCAGCATTTGACACTTGGTCGTCATTGAACTAAAGTACCCTTCAGGGGTTGGCAGTGCCTCTCGCTCATACTATATCATTTAAGAGCCGTTGGTTACAAAAAATAACATATCAGCGTAGTTCATTCAGGAATCTCCCCACCCTGCCACTATGAATAATTCCTTTCTTACCTCCATTGCCTAGAGAAAAAATCTTTAAGATGATAGGCCATGATGCTTGTTAACATCTACTTTTAACATACCGTAGAAAATTATAAAGCTTAGTACGCAAAACAAAATGGACAATAAAGTGAAATATAGCTTAGCTGGACGAACGTAATGAAGGAAAGGCAAAAGTCAACTGCAGGTGTGAAAATGTCATTCAAAAAGTTAACTTGTACCCATCACTTCAGGCTATATCGGAAAATAAATTTTGCTGACTTAAGAAATCACATATCATGTGACAGGTGCGTCAACCTTTTTCATCCTTGGAACTGACACAAATATTATTCGTTTTTTAAATGGGCAAAGCTTTATAATTAATGATGTACGAAGCGTATGAAACCATATATTAAAGGCAGTTGTGTCTTCTATAATGTTTGGTGGTGATGGCGCTCCTACTTCCAAAATTCAAATACAAATATGCCTCAAGATGTCAGCATAACGTGTATTTTAACATTGCTTATTTTATTGCAAAGGCGTTAAGTTTGGAAGCAAATTCTCACGTTTCAATTGTGTTATTTACATAACCATGTTCTAGTGCAATTAACTTCCCGTTGTATATTCACCAATTCAGATGCCACAGCCTGCTTATAAGAAATGTAAAGACTAGAATGGCGAGGGCATGTTGTAGCGTTTTACGCCGTGTAAGAGTCTCTGAAGCGAATATGCGCTTTCAGTTTGGCCAGGTGTTGATTAATTCCCAGCTTATTGTGTACATGGCCAATTGTTGGTCTGTCATGATTGTAGACTCCATCAAATACATGTTCAACAATATGAAATCAGCCTTACACATAGATAAACATGGAAGGGAAAGATTTAAGATGAAATGGAATCCGCATTTGCTGGTGTACCTATGGGAGCATATAGTCGGCGTAATGTAACAGACTTCAACATTGTATGACTTTCTGAGATATGACCCTAGAAACACATCAACGAATGCCCTGGAGTAGCACTCCAGGTCCCCCAGTAAATGTCCAAGAGTGGAACTGAATGCGCCCTATCGGCCTGCTTTTCTAAAAGCTGTTTGTTACAAGAATTGAATTGATCTTGTCCAGCAACGGCAGGTCACCAAATGGATAATGACGTGTTCCTCCATGTTATAATTAGCTGACGACAAAAAGTAAAAAAGAGGAGTCATGGTTATTTGTCCCAGCAAGGCGGTTAGAAGGCACCATCGGGGAAACAGCAAACTCGAACAAGAACCAAATCGGGTGTGCTTTCAATAGTTATACTGGCAAATTATTTAGAGGGACTTCCTTCTGTGGTGTCGAACTGCGTGCTGTGTGCAATACTGACTGTACATGGTCGAATTAAATATCGCTTATTGCAAGTCGATAATGTGGAGGAAGAAGAAGAAGCCTCCCCCGCTCCAACCTAATGCTCCCCTTGCTTTTTGAGCCTGCCACATGATCTTGGCCTTTCACATTAGGGATAAAATGCAAAATGAGAAAATGGACAGATCCACCATATATCCAAAGTTATGTCTGTTCAAGTCTGAAGTTCAAACATATTACGATCTCTACGTCACCAAAGTATCCATAGAGGTCAGTTTCGTTAATTTCGGCCTTTTGCGTATACAGAGGTACAACCCGAAAAATTGAACAAGCCCATCTTTAAAATAAAGATGTATCCAAATTCAGTTAGAGTATACGGTTGTGCAAAGACGTCATGGAGTGGAACTTGGTTTTTGATATTCAATGCTTACAACATTTGACAAAAAATCAGCCAGGTTAAAACCTCGGGAGATGGAAAAGATCAGAACAAATCTGGATGGCAATTGGGAGGCACAGAACTCCCATGAAATAGGAAGAAATATCAAAAGTTGGGGCAATCGTTCAGTTCTAGATAGAAAGATTACAATTAAAATACGTCTTGTTATAAGCCTCCTTGTATTCGGGGCAAGTGCATGATATTTCTTGTAAGGTCAGGCATATCGACTGAAAATGGTATCTTCGTACATTTCTCCAAGAGGAATGCGTGATATACATAGTACTAACAATGAATGTCACAAATTTGCAATAGTCATGGTTAACAACTTAATAATATAATATAAAATAATAATAATAATAATAATAATAATAATAATAATAATAATAATAATAATAATAATAATAATAATAATAATAATAATAATAAAAACACCTTTATTTCATGTCGAGTAAAATACAATAAGAAACATAAGCGCCGACGATCTATTTTTCAACACAGTGAAAATAAGAAATGGAGAATGGTATGTACAATGATCTCACATATGAAAATATTTAGATCCGGTAATCAGGAAACTAGGTAATGTTCAAATCAGCTTAATTTCTGAATTGACACAGGCCACAGACTGAGCACGATCATGATGGGCCAAGCCAGTTGCTGATTAGGTTTCTGAATTGGCGTAAGTTTGTAGCTTGCTTTATATCAAAAGGTAAATTGTTCCATAGTTTGGCCCCTTGGTAATTTAGAGAGTTTCTTCCATAAGTCACTGACTTGTAAGGAGACTGCTGTACTTTTTCATTGTCCCGAAGATCGTATCTTTTATCTTTATTTTTGCGTACATATCTTATGAACACATCGTTTACCTGTTCTATTTCCATGTTCCAAATAAAAAGGAATCGCAGTGGAAATTTGGATGTGTGTGACCACCAGGAACAACTTACAGTGATGGTCCGTTATATGCCAGTTACCAAACAAATCGTTCGCATAAATCATTGTGAAAGGGAAATTGTAACCTATAAAAGTAGGTCATTCAAGCACATTTACATCATTGTTACGCGGAAAAATAGAAAACCATGGCAAACAGAACATAAGTAAGCCTTCGGGTAAGAAACCAGTGGCGGACAGAATGTCAGTGCCGGTAAGACAAACGCCCCTGTCCCTGTCTGGTTACTGTGAGCCAAACACGGTGCTGTGGACGACCAGTGTCATGCACGCGGGATTGCTCATCTCCGCGGCAGGTGGCCTCTGGAGCACGTTTCTATTGGGGGCAGCATTAGCATTTCAGATTCCCCACTTCATCATCCCAAGCCTTGTTACTATAACCTTGATGCACCTATGAAATCCAATAAAATCAGTTCGGAAAACTTTTGAATCATCGACTGGTCTGGAACGGCATGTGCTTATTCATATGTTAGGTGGTCAATCGTTTTGAAAATATAGGACGACGTCACGGTTTAGCGCCTGTCTTATCCGACAACAGCTCACAATGCATCATTTTTCATCCACGCATGACCGTCAGTCGATGGCAAGCCTGCCAGCCTGCCGGTGGACAGCAGGTGATGGTTGCATGCATGTACAAATGGTTGTCTGGGGGGCACACACTGCTACCGTCTGCATTATAGATGCAACAATGCTGCTGTGAATAGAAAGACTAGACCACGAAGCAAAATTCGCACTGGAAAGACTTGATATATTCCTTATCTGTTCTAAATTCGCCCAGCACACAATGACGAGAGGAAGAAATTTTTCCCTGAAATCGAATCTGAACAAATATGGCTCATTGTTCGTTTGTGGATGTTTTATGGCTTCTTCAATAATGATCAATACAGACGATCTGACAAGTGATGGGCAATGAGTGTCTTTTGTCTGTGTCACGTTAGTCGTAATTGTTCAGAAGATGCTCTCGGTCCGTTTAACCAGGGAGCAGCTATATATAGCCGTTCCCTGGTTAAACCTATTTAAATTTAAACAAAAAACAAAAACGAAAAACAAACAATAAAACAAACAGAAAAAACACACATAATCAGTTGCGTTACATGGGTGGGATTTGTACTTATATATCAGATACTTGTCGACTTGAAGGGCTTACTCAATGTAATCCAGTATATATTTCCGTTTCAACATGGGAACAGCATCGGTATTGTCCCAACTGTGGGGTTACCAATGCAATGGGGACAGAGCTTACATAATTAAATGATCAATGACACCCTGATGGCCACAATGTGCATGACTGTTAGAGTGAATTATCAACAAAGCCGTATTGCAAACTAGCTGCCAATATTTGAGAATGTATTATCAACATAGCCGTATTACATCTTATCTACACCCTTATTTCACAAGGTGATATCAAATTGGCCGTATTACTTGCATTCTACACCCATATTGCAGAATGCATTATCAAAATAGCCGTTCAACAAACTATTTACCCCCGTATTTTAGAATGTATTTTCAGAATGGCCAGCCGTGTTACATATTGTCAACACCCATAGTTCACTTATTTTGTTTCTGCTTACATTTATTACTGCTAAAGTGCGCAGCACGTCCAACGTATGATAAAATCACTCCAATTTGCTTGGAAGGGAATAGATTATTTTACCTGTGTATTCTCACCACAACACTGTTTCGTTCTGTTTTGTTGTCTCAACAGACCATCTGGCTCTTAACTCTCTGAATTCATGAGAAACAGACCAGCAGGCAGATTTATGATACAAAATGTGACAGTCTAAACTAGAACATCGGTATTTGGTATCCAATGGGTACTAGGATATCATAGTTCCGTTCGGTACTCAATTCCAATGTCTACTAACTGAGTGTACGATTCAAAATGGTGCTGCGGCACTTCCTGAGATAAACCGGTCGACAGTATCTGGTGATTTCAAATGTTGTCTGCTGTGTCATTTTTCTTTTAAGTTGTGTTTTCATTAAAAGCTTTGGTTGATATTGCATTGGATTGTCCAATCTGGTATTAAACCAATTACTGATGTTTACGAACCACTCCACCATTGTGTCAAAAGACGGCAACCATTATCCGGTTATGTTGTCAGGATGAGTCAGGCAAACCATTATCCGGTTATGTTGTCAGGCGGAGTCAGGCAAACCAATATCCGGTTGTGTTGTTAGACACAGTCAAGAAGTTTGCATGGCATTCTATGCGTTCTTAGCGTCCAGGGCACACTGGATGGAGCTGTTCATCAGGGGCATATTGACCCGATCGGGCGTCTCTGGGATCTCAATCAAAATATTTGATGAAAGCACAACATTAATGGAAATAAGGACAACGGTTAAAACGATCAGTCTTGTCGACCACTATACCTTAGAATTAATATTCTGCTGGGCAGCAATGTCACAGTGGAAAGAATGCGCGTGACCCCAAAATAATGTTAACCTGAGAAATAGATTGCCAAACAGCCTGAACTATAATGAGTCAGCCAAACACTTCCTTCCTGTGTGTGAAGTGCCTCAAAATCAGACTTAGCTAACAGACTAATCGATATGTGGAGGCTGTATGTGGGGGATCGTTCGTCTAATTTACAGATTCAGGTCTGTGAAAGTCGGGGTTTCAAATACCTATTCATTTCAACCAAATATTTAAGCTTGGCCTTCGGACGCCTCATTTGAAGCACAAGCAGCACAGAGAGTCTGACTTCAGGATAAACATACAGAGAGTCTGACTTCAGGATGTACACACAGAGAGTCTGACTTCGGGATAAACATACAGAGAGTCTGACTTTAGGATGTACACACAGAGAGTCTGACTTCAGGATGTACACACAGGGAGTCAGACTTCAGGATGTACATACAGAGAGTCTGACTTCAGGATGTACACACAGAGAGTCTGACTTCAGGATGTACACACAGAGAGTCTGACTTCAGGATGTACACACAGAGAGTCTGACTTCAGGATGTACACACAGGGAGTCTGACTTCAGGATGTACACACAGAGAGTCTGACTTCAGGATGTACACACAGGGAGTCTGACTTCAGGATGTACACCCAGGGAGTCTGACTTCAGGACACACATGCACAGAATCTGACTTCAGGATGCACGTACTTGTTTTGCTTAGATTAATACAGCCCAGCAGAAAAGGTATTTATCAACTTTGCATTATTTGCAGCCATTTCAGAAACATTATCAGCATGCAAAAATCAGAATATTAAATGCAGTCAATTTTGATCGGGTCCTCATATATATCACATGACTTTGTATCTGTTGCTTTGGTTTTAAAAATTCGGGCATTTATTTTTGCATAACTTCATTTATTTCAAATTATCATGTGTGCACGTTACTCTTAATCCGAAACATGTTCAAGAGGGTACAAGCACCTGGCATTTATTTAGTGCACGTATCTAAGCCGTCACACTTATTTGAGTACCAACAAAACATGTCACTGAACAGTTATCTATGAACAGATACTGAGCAAAATAACATGTTGGTGTGGATTTTTTTTTGCCGCATGTTCTCATCTGTACTGCACATTTTTCATTGTTTATCAGTGCTTGACTGTATTGTAAAAAGAATGATACATGGGCTGTTACTAACATATCTGTGGCTGAGTTTTTTCATATGCTGATACAAGAGTCTTCAATGGAGGGTCTCTTTCATGATACAAGTCTCCAGATAATGACTGGCTGGTGAGGCAAACCTCGCTCAACGAGGCTCAAATAAATATACGATGCTAACACATATTCCCTGCATCATAGTTTTCACAATCACTTCGAAAACATTTACAATGACGATGCACTGACGCTTATCCGGCATGTTTTCTTTGCCATCCTTTTCGCGTCATCCGAGTCAAAACCAGTCGAACATACATACCGGTACTTGGCCATGTACTGCCCTGTACGTACAAGGAGTCTGTGATTGTGCTACAAATGTGCACAGTATTTATAAAGCCAAAGTGTTTAATCCGATGACACAAAAAATGGAAACTCTGTTCATGGTGCGGCAAGACATATATCATCAAAGTTAATCCTGTTGAATAATGTAAATGACCAAATCAATTTTTTGTATATTTCCTTCATGATACTCACATGAACGTGTGGATTTTTAGAGCGGTCTGTTTCGTAGTTTGGGGTAGTTAAAGGTTTCAACCTCCAAATTATACATTTTCTGTTCACTTTTATTCATGCGTTTATTTTTTTTACATGAAGTATACATTTAAACGCCAAGGTAATTTTCTAATGTGAGACCAATATTACGTTAATATTGTTGCAGCAACAGTTTTAACCCTGAGCTAAAACAGGCAATAAGCCACATTCCATCCAAAATATTCTATGCATTTACGCATGAGTATGAGCTAATCATTACCAAAAAAATTCACCAAATCTTCCTTCATATAAAACACATTGTAACCACCCTACTCAATGAGAAAAACTATGTGCAGATTTACACACTCAACAGTTGGCGGTTGTATTTTGTACAAGTGAAAAATGATTCAGTAGCATATGGCGTCGCCTGAAGACGACATCGCTTCCGAAAGCATGTCTGTGCACTTACAGTTCTAGTATATTGCTATTTTTCTCTTTTCGCTGATGTTTGAGAGTATGTCAGAAACAATTATGGCAATCTTATGTCCAAACGGAAACACAAGTACCAAAATTTGGCACCCAGCCGACTGGATGTGCACGTTGCTGAAGACGGGTCAGCTGCAATCCAGTTTTATGTTTGTCTTCAATCCGTTGGCATGAAACAGCCACAGCAGATATCGATTACTCGTTTACTGATATATAATCTAGCTATTGATTCCGGTGAATTGGCTTCTTAGGGAAAACACAAGAGAAATCGCGCGTGGCCTCGTGTACACTACATTATTTTGTAGATTAAATGTTCTACAAGTGGCTTCCAGAAGTTTGGGTGGCTGCCGCACTGCTTGCAGTCAAACAAACCACCGTGGAAATTTCCATCTTCAGGGAGACTCAAACATTTTTCTTGAAAATTTCATCAACATATGTTTGAAAAACGTGACCGATTAACATGTAGATTGTATCCTTCAAATGTGATTAAACAATACGTCGATGATGTCAACATGCCAGGGACAGGTAGTTTAGTTGAAGAAGGGAGATTTCATTATAAAGTATACCTCCGATGCCAGAGTTTTCATTCTAAAATCAACTTTGTTACTCTTATCGGTGGTTTTGCATATAATACGCTACAATGATGAGCAAAATGTTTTCCGCGTTATACATCATCTTAATCTATCTTATGCGTGTTTGTTCTGTTATTTGTAGAAACAAAAGTTAAAACACATTTTAAAGCGCCACATGCAAATTGCTCAAATTTATATTGAAAATTCTATTTCATTTGCATTAGTCTGTCGATCCGACAGACTTCTTTTCGTCTCTTTAATGTGCTTATCCGTTCTTACCTAGGTGAAACCGAAAAATCTCACTGGTCCTGCAAGAAAAAAACCTGACACGCCGTTGCCTATGTCACCGTGCTGTAACTGCGCCCATTCGCGAGTAAATTCTTCAATGACAGAGCTTGGGATTTCAAAATGGTTTGGTCAAAGCAAGTAAAGTATTCGGTTTTAACCAATACAGTATTACTAACAACAATTGTAGGTATATGGAATAAAATTAAAATTACCTTAGTTCATGTACCTGTGAAAGCATTCTTCAGGATCACAAGACATCAATTGTTGGCGACTAACGATGATATCTACATCAGACACAACCGAGCGGGAAGATTAAAGTTAATATAGTAAATCATGTTTTAAAAGTACTTTAACAACCGTTTGCCCTGGTTACTCGATGAACGGACACCTATAACCTAGCGAATTATTACGATAACCCTGGCAACTCTGAGAACGGACACCTGGAAGCTAGCGAAATATTACCATAACGATCACCGAACAACCGAGGCGATGCTGTTTCACCGAATAACTCTGGCTAAGCAGCTATGCTGTTTACCCGGCCCAAGTTAGCCCTCCAGCCAATTTGAAACAAAATGCAGTGTTTAAGCAGAATTTACTGCAAAATAACGGCACATGATGACCACTTTCTAGATAAAATCTTTCAGCTAGGGTCGATCAATTTTTATTAGTGAAGGGCAGCTTGTCTGGAATTTTTTTCCCCAGTAATTTTAGGTTTGGGCCTTTTAGCAGGGTCTGCCAGGTTACCGCAACCACACGTATATTTTCGTTAGGCCTTCGGTAACTTCTTGAAACATGTTTAAAATGGATGTTTTTTTCCCCCCTTTTACACATTACATCCTTTGACGTCGGTTTATTTTGTTATCTGGGCACAGCCGGAGGCACTTGTTATATATTAAAATTGCTACATTGTTAGACTGATGTTCTCCTCCGTGTTACTTGAAAACTGATTTCCCACAGATATGCTCCAATATTTATATCATTGGGACATGTATGTGTAGATATGCATGTGGCCTGCAACCATTATCTTTCTCTGATACTCATGTGCGAGTAATCCATTCACTCTCTGTTTTCAATTTTCCTGAATGTTTTAGTATGTTACTGGTGTAGGACATGGATATATCAAATTTCCCCATGCAAACAATGACTTAGTGTCTGCTGTAATTATGTCTGAGATTATTTTTTGTGTGATCGCAGGGATGTTTCAGTCTTCTCGGCAATCAAAGTAAGAGGCATCTTGGTCATTCTTTGAATTGAGTAAGTGTACAGGGGTTACTCTGGGATTTGGGGAAAGGGTCCATTTTGGATAAACATTGGGAAAAGATTTTGTCCGTTTTTGGGAATCCTGCTTGATTTTTGATAATTTCAGAGGATAGGAAACAAATTTGAGGCCTTTTCTTCAAATTCGGAAAAATAAAAAGGCCCCTGAAACTATGGTAGATTAATCCCTGGTGTGTTACATATACCTGAAACTATGGGAGATTAATCCCTGGCGTATTACCGATACCTATATGTTCTGTTTCATAATCTGCCTTGAAACTTTGTAATTAATGTAAAACTGCATCTGCCTTTTGTATGTTTGTTTTTTTAAATATGCTAAATTTGTACGGATAAATTAAAAATATTTATTTCATATATAAGTTGCTGTTCATTTTGCCACTTATGGTTTTTGAGAGCCACCAACAGTTACCTGCTATGATTATGGATTACAGACGTCGACAGAAAAAGTGTCAAGCATGTTTAAAAAGAAAGACACGTTTTAAAATCTTGTTACAAAATAGTCAATCAAGGCTTGTGTGATGATTCCATTAGTCAATTACGAACAAAACTTAAAGTGAGGATGAAAGAAACTTCATCGCCAACATGTTAACACATGGCAGCAGGGTACCTTTCAACTGTTACAGCGCATGATATATTGTTTCACACTCTGCAGAGCCATGGGAGGTGTTGAAACTGCTCATTTTTCGAAATTTCACCTACACACAGCTTCAGACAAGTGATCTTCTGAATCAATGCACCATATAATTCAACTGGGTAAATCCCAATTGAGTACCAAGAACGTGAAATTCATGAATAATGGAAGTCTGATAAAGCTATTTTATGGTGGTTTCCATCATGGTACTTCCAAGTCAATCGATTTAAAATCGTATACGTGTCAACAGTCGCATTATTTCAATATTTAATTTTCGGATGTTACAGCTTCCAATTTCAATATAATACGGTCACTTATATAATTGCTTTCTTTCATATCCGTTAGGTTACGGTGTATAACAATTGTATTACAAATTTGATTTACGTGCGTGACATATTCAGCACCGATCATGATGAAATTTATTAATGAGAATGTCCTGTTGATATTCGAAAATAAGAAAGCTTCAGTTGACATTGTATAAGAATGGACCATTACATGGCTTAATTAATGAGTGTAATTTGTTTTGAAACTATAGCTGGACAAAGTATGAAACATGTTGTCTTTGAGAAAGGAACGCAACAGGATTATGTGCATGTTATTAGACCATTGTAGATGAACTAACCATATGCTGAAATAAATGAATTCATTTAAAAACGACCACTCAGGAAACAGCTATAGTCAGTAGGCATCCTATTCAAAGTTATCTTAGATTAATTTCCGCAATTATTAATTTAACAAAACGCATCATCCAGATGTTTATGATTTCCTATTGGCACAATGACTGATAACATAGAATGTTGCTTTGTCAATATAATATCAAGTAATGCCAAATCGCAACTGATAAAGATCAATAAAAACATCATAATCAAAAGAAAATGGACTGGCGGATACCAGGATACATTATTTGAGCGCAAGTGTTGTTAACTATTAGTAGTTGGTGTACCATGCTACGGAACGGAATATTTATATACATAGAAGATCTCTCCGATATACTCCATAAAATTGGTAAAATTCACTCTATGCACCATTTGTTGTCTGAAGGATCTATCGAGTTTATAGTATAGGGATGTCTAAGAGACATTGAACCAGGAACAGTAAGTCAAAGTACATAAATGTAAATGTAATTTGGGTTTATTTTGCCATTACTGGTTGATGATTTGATCTATTACGTCACGAATTTCAAGCAGAAGTAATCCAATTATGGTTAAGTTTTTGATTACGCTGAGCTCCTTCCGTTATTTCTATTTAGCAACATTACTAACTCATATAATAAAAGTAATCACGATTTTATTGTGACACCACAGAATAATTCGTCAAAAGTGTTCTTCACCCAGGTGTAGGTTTAAGGGTCTGATGATTGCAACCTGTTTTATTTGCATAAATGGGAAGTAAATATGCTGTTCCATCCATACCCATTACTTTTTTGCACTTGCGGTATCGAAATGGTATCTTTATTCGCCTTTTAAAGTTGCTACTTTGAAACGCGCACATCGTGAGTCCTCGTTCTTTTGCAACACCTCCGGAGTAGCTGGGGGGTTGACGTCACAAACGTAACACGGCGCATATAGCAGGCATGGCGAGTATACGGAGTACTAGCTGTCAAAGTGTCACATTTCTCTCTATAACAGGAGTAAAAATAGGAACATAAATATGCATTTCCATCTGAGTAACCGTGGAGGATGGCTCGTTGTGTTGTTGCCGGGTGCAGCAACACCAAGAGTTCCACGGTGAGCTTGTTTCAATTTGCAAAGGACCCGCATCATTGTCGTGCATGGACTCGTACCCTGGGGATTCACAGGGCCTACCAGAGATACCAACATTCATATTGGTTAAAACATATTTTATTCGAACGAATACAACTGGGGAGAAGGGCAAAGCATTCAAAACATTCAAAATGCCATTTCAGGGACATTTAAGTGAGAACATCAGGGACAGAGCATATTTAACAAAGAATATATGGAAAGAATCAGTTTCAGTGTGGGACAAACACCATAAATTGGTCGAAATTTCAGCTAATTTCAGGGACTGTACCTGATGATGGCAGACAGTTGGCATCTTTGGCCTACATCATTCTCGTGGTTTTCTCAAGCTGACAAACCCATGGCTCAACATAATACAGAATTAAAAAAACAAACAAACATAAAATCATAATCATAGTCACATATATGTACACAAACTCTGCAGACTGCATTGTGTTATTCCTACTGCGGTTTGTGTATGCTAGAAGCAAATGACTTCTCACCTGGCTTAGCTTCCGGAAAACATGGAAGCAAACGCTGATGAGGATTACCATGGTTTCCTCCGCCTCATCTCCTTTTTTCCCTAGACCACCTGTATCACACAGGACTTCGGCAGTAAAGCGAAGAGCCACAGAATTAATATTGTTATTATTATTATTATTATTATTATTATTATTATTATTATTATTATTATTATTATTATTATTATTATTATTATTATTATTGTTGTTGTTGTTGTTATTATTATTATCATTATTATTGTTGTTGTTGTTGTTGTTATAATTGTTATTATTATTATTATTATTATTATTATTATTATTATTATTATTATTATTATTATTATTATTATTATTATCTGACTCGCACGGCATGTCTTTTAATTTTGATCTCATTCACATTGATTGCCGGTGTTACACCAGTAGCTCGCCGCCTCATGGCCCCGGAGGGAATCACGGAATCGGTAAAATAAAACGGAAACATACATTTGTGTAAAATAAAACCTTCCTACCCTGTTTTTAAAAGTAACCATACCCGAATCCACTTTTTTAAATAAAGTATTCTCACAAATCGGAAAAAGGCAACGCACGACATTACGATGTGTACCTAAGCCGGGCCATGAATAAACCACGACATTCAACAAACAGCGTCAGACCACGTTCCAAGCATTCTGAGATTGAATACGATCGTGTGCAAACTTGGTTTTCATTTCATTATGTTCACCCACCTTGTTATTTTCATCTATGTGTATTTACAGTGCTGAAACCAAGTGGCCGCGATTCACTTTGATATCCAAATCAAATGTTCTTTTGTGCGACTGTCCCACAATACATTGCGCCATGTTCAAGCTGGCCCTCACTAATACGTGCATGGTTTGCTAGGGTATAGTGTCGCATTTGGTCTTGTTTTCAAAATACTTTAACGACCGTTTTCCGAGGTAACTCGGAGAACGGGCACCTGGAACCTAGCGAAATATTACGATAACGATCACACAACAACCATGGCTATGCAGCTATGCTGTTGTGTCGGCCCAAGTTTACCCTCCAGACAAGCTAAAATAAAATGCTGTGTTTGATTTAACTGTACTGCAAAATACCGGGGCAAAATAACGGCACACATTGGCTAGGTTTTCTATTAACTTATAACTCGATGACGGTTAATTAGAACGACCACTTTTTTTGGGGGGGGGGTGTTTTGTTTTGTTTTGTGGGTTTTTTTTTTTTAATTTTTTTTTTTTTTTTGTTTTTTTATTGTTGCTTTTGTTTTTGGTTTTTTTGGTTTTTTGGTTTTTTGGTTTTTTGGTTTTTTTGGTTTTTGGTTTTTGGTTTTTGGTTTTTGGTTTTTGGTTTTTTTCTGTTGATTTTGTTTTCAGTTCACCTTGGTCAGATAAATGTAAAGGATAAAGTCACATTGCCATCATCATTATCATGCTCAGTGTCACTGCTGAACGTCTTGGACCAGTAAATGCGCATGACCATGCAGATGTGTCTTTTAGTCACGTAATGAATACAGGGCCTCAGGTGACAGGCAATTTAAAATGAGGGACCAGAGAAACTATTATTCTTTTCTTGTAATTCTTATTCTTCTCTTGTCATATCAAAGGAATTAATATGCCTGATTATTTGTGGGTTTGGGAAGGGTGTCACTTCAACATGTAACCCTTGAACCAAAAATCTTGGGCTAGATTGAGATTTGTCTCGGAACTGTAACTATGGAGGTAAGCATAAATATGTGCACTGAGAGACAAGTCTGCGAATTGAACTGGCTTTCAGTAAAAGAGCGCATATTTTTCCATGAAAGTGTCATGATGTTTAAGTGCCTAAATGGACTGAGCCTAGCGTACCTTGCCAGAAAGTTCAAACATGTAAACCATGCTTATACGACACGTCAAACAAGCAATCACAACCTACAAGTACAGAAATGTAGATTATCATGTGGACAGCGATCATTTGAATACAGGGGAAGCAGTAATTGGAACAAAATACCATTAGACATAAGAAATTCGCAAAGTTTAAATGTTTTTAAGGCAGCCATTATAAAACATATCCACAAGAACAGAAATATTAATTAGTATTTTAACTGAAATGACCACCATTATTTTAACCTAAATGATAGCTCTTAACCATCTATTGGGATTTGTATAAAGCTCATAATGCTGATGTCCACTTTTAATGTGTTATTTATCTATTAATTATTATGTCTCGTTTACTGTATATTCATGTGTGTACATGTGTCAGGACCTCTTTGGAAACCAGTATTACTTACTGTAAGAGCTTCCTGGTTAAATAAAGGTTACTTTACTATTACTTTACTAGAATATAGCCAATTTAACATGTAACTCTATTTGGGGTTTGATTTTCTGATCCAAGACCTAAAGTTCTCCCATAGTTACCCGTGTGGGACCACAATCGTTCCCAACATAATTATGTGTAGAACGATGTTACGACGGAAATGAAATAAAAGAGAGAATCTTATTGGTTGTTGTCTTATTTGTAAGCCAATCAGATTACGTAAGATAGAAAAGAGTTACTGAACTTTCTTTCTTGAGTGACGTACCTTCGCATCGCAATGTTGAAAGTGAACAAAATGGAGTCGAAACGGCTTCTGCAAGCATTAAGCGTAAGCTTTTTTACAAAATCAGTATTTGACGCTCTTTGGGAGAAACGAAATTCCACATGGTCATATCATAGGGAATGGATTTAGGCAGCACTCGTTTCGAAACGTCCACTGCTCGCCAAAGGCTCGCAGTGAATGGTTTTAAAACCCGTGCTCTCTAAATCCATTCCCCACGACACGGCCATGTGGAATTCTGTTTCTCCAGTCTTGCCAAGTTGAACACTAATGCAGTTCTGTGGACTATCGCACGCTGGCTGATGGTTGCGTTTGTGACGTCAGCAACAGTTTCGCGTCAGTGACCACGATCTGCTGAAAAGGCCGCGCAACAAAATCATCCTTTTAAATTATGATATTTGTGTTAAAATCACCGGATATTATTTCTAAGACATTTGAACCCAAACTTTTTGAAAAGTTAGACCACACCAATCAATCATTTGCTGGATGATAGTTCATTGCGCATGACGTCCTTCACTCTATCAACCTATTTTCACAAAAAGATGGTATTCGATGCGAAAATACATCCAGCGCCTGGAAATCGTCTTGCTCCATGAAAGAAAACTGGACATGGTACAAAACATATAGTCCAAAAATGAACAAAACAGCAATGCAATATGTCGTTCAAGAATAAACTCTTCAAAAGAAAACTAAAATCATCACAAAAAAGAAAATCAACAGTCTATCCAATTCATATCAAGAAAAAATTGGTAATGAGAAATGAATGGGCTTAACATGCACAAGATACTTAAATGAGTTATTTTTTCCAGTTCTGCTCTGGTTACGTCACTTGTTTTAGTTTATACATAAAGTGGTTATTTGGGTGAATCGAAGTGTTTTCAATGGATACGTTTTATTATGTTGAAAAGGACCCCCCCCCCCCTCCAAGTGAACATAAACATAAAAACTTCGCACCACATTCTTTATTAAATGACCTATAAGTTACTCGACCTTCTAAATTCTACGTAAGAAGGTGGTTATATGGGTCCATATAGTCTCATGTACGGGGGGGAGTCACTGTCTTAACCCCCCCCCCCCCCCAACTTTGGCCGCCCAGACCAGACAACCTGGCCACGTGCTATGACTGCAGTTTGTTGGTACAAGTATATCATGTTTCTAGCAATATGCTACATATTTTGGGCTCATTGGGAGGCTTGGTGACCTAGTCCCGGGAGTGTTTGAACTGCATACACTTGCGGCAAAGTATACATACATCACAATAGCTGTGGTGATCCAGACAAAAGAAACGACATTGGGATATCTACTACAATTTGGTATCAGAGCCCAATTCCATATTCCGCAAATGATAATGACCTCATACTTCAGCGATGGGCTGTCCATATGCATTATGGTCTAAAGGCAACTATATGTTTCTCTATTATCGGGCTACATTACCAAATGTTTATATCTAGGTAATTTTGTAAGCGTAAACACGGAAACACAGTCCATATTTCTATATGTAGCCTCCGCATGTTGTGTAACCAGGCTATGCCGTATGTCTTCATATGCAACTGAAGCTGGACAAGTCAACAGCCGTCACTTAATATTGGAAACATTTCCCAACATTTATTTGCGTGTACCCACCCTTTCATTGGAAGAAATATATATAACCCAATGCTAATAAACCAAGTCACTGTCTTAACCCAGCCCAGTCACAGACCGATTGAGATCAGATGTCACCCAACACTAGAAGTGTTCTCTCCCCCATTCAACTTGTTAAGTTACCGGGTAACCAGAAGCAGCCTTCTCATTTTTATCAATTTCTTGGACCAGTTTCACGAATAAATTAAAACAAAAAAGCCTATAGTTAATGACATATACTAGCAAACTTTTTTTTTAAAAAAATGAAGCTGCCATCCGTAACAATTCTTTTCAAGACTTTATGTTTTACTTTTGTACCTTTTTTATATTAAGTGGGTGGATTTTTTACTGAATTGCTTGTGGCCTAATTAGAGGAATGCACTTCACTGAGTGTGCTCAGCTGAGATTACCACTAGTTCATTCAGGTAACCAGTGTGCAGTGAATCTCAACGGTCTAAATGATGGAAATAATAATAATAATAATAATAATAATAATAATAATAATAATAATAATAATAATAATAATAATAATAATAATAACAACAACAACAACAACAACAACAACAATAATTTATTGAGCCCCATAGATAGGGAAACAAAATGCATACATAAAACATACAAAATCGTAAAGTACATTGGTTTAAACGCATTTTATTCCATGAAAAAACAACTGGCCGACAGGGTCACAAGTCTATATTAGAGACCCTTGTACATGTCTGACAATACAAACGATGAGATTTCAGAACACCGTTACACAGATAGATTGGACACACAGGACCACAAATGATGACTAAAGGTGCAAGGAGTTGGTATGTGAGCTTCCCACACGAACACCATTATGCCTAATTCAACGGTTTACTAGCCGTGTTGCATATACCACTCATAATTTAAATCTTCCAGTATCCTTAATATAATTATGAAATGCTTCAAAAATTTCTATGTTTGAATCTTTTTATTTCTTTCAATACCAAATAACAGAGTACGAAGATTGAAATTCCAAAAAAGTATTATTTTCGAATGTATTTCGTTTCTCAACACATTGTATTTTCTACATTGAAAAAAGAAATGGTAACAGCTTTCAGTGCTGGCTCCACACGAGCAAACTGGCGATTAGATAACACCAATTTTGAAGAGATCACTGTTCAGCTCGATGCATCCTGTCCTCATCCTAGCATCAATGACAGCAATTTTCGTTTCATCAGTATAATACAATTCATTATGTTTGGGTCTAGTTGTATTAAGTTCTCCTTTAAAGACATCTTAGTATTCGAGGTTCCCAAAAGTTTGGGGTAACAGATTCCATTCAGGGACAGTTGATGAAAAAAGCGCT
This sequence comes from Hermodice carunculata, assembly GCA_964020975.1. Classification (NCBI taxonomy): domain Eukaryota; kingdom Metazoa; phylum Annelida; class Polychaeta; order Eunicida; family Amphinomidae; genus Hermodice; species Hermodice carunculata. Next base: position 33,244,336 of record OZ026630.1, read on the forward strand.
TTGTAAAAGGTGTCTCCCTCAACTTGAAAGGTACGTAGTTGATTGTTACGTGATGAAACCGTACCAGGTAACAAATTGGTTAGGTTTGCAGGAGAGAGTCCTTTCAATATGTTAAACAGAAGTTCTAATTTAGCAAAAGCTAAAGTTTCCCAACCTGTTTCAGCATAAATGTTTTTAAGGTGAGTATGAGCAAGTGCTCCTGTTACAATTCGATCTGCATCCAGCTGAACATATTCTAACGTCTAATTATCTGTGCCAGTGCATCCATCCCAGACCACACAACCATACTCTAAACAAGGAAGTATAAATGAAAAGTACAAGGATTATAAAGCTCGTAGGCTTAACTTGTACTGTAAACGTTTCAGAATACCTAGTAATTTTTGCGATTTTGCCTCAATATGATTAATGTGTGTTGACCTGGAAAGATCTGAGGAGAACCATAGACCTAGGTGTTTATGAATATTTATATTTTCAAGAATGTTATGGTTGAATATTAAAGTACATTAAGTTATGGTAATGGGATAATGAGTTACACCCAAACTGGAAATTATAATATACAAACATATAATTTACATAGGTGGCACTGGGAAATAAATAATACACGACACAATCACGGAATACAAAAAATGGCATACCTGTACACAAAATACTAGAAAAAAAGGTGCGGAGTAAAATACTTATATGAAACACAAAATCATAAAGAACAGGAGGGGTCACAATTAGCAATTTTTTTGTATTCAGCTGATATACACAACACAATGCACAAAATTCATGCGGGCTAGAGGTGTGTATCCCCATTACATTCTATGTTAAAGTAAAATTCAATAAGTTAGTTAGTTTAGCACCTGCGGTGATAGAATTTACACAAATATTTCAACTATGCATCAAAATTTACCATTAGAATGTCTGTGTTTCTAAACACATAGGTTTTAAAGTTATTTGGGAGTAAATTGTAATGATAAGTAATGGGAATACACAGACCTAGCCCTCCTGCCTGCAGAGCCCTCAAGTGAGAACCCACCTGGACCAACTAATTTTGACCATAGCTATTGCTGATCATATACAGACAATGCAGCACATTGTCATATCCTTCATCCTGTTGGCTGTGTCGTTGAACCCATGACAGCCAGGTCGTTACGGTTGAGAACGTCCATGAGCAGCTGGCCAGGTCGTCATGGTTGACAGCATGCGTGAGCAGCTTGCAAAATCGTCACGCCTGGATGCGCAAACACACAGCGTGCCTGCATATTAATTTCCCGCCACAAAGCACGGGGTTCACATCTACCAAACACAGAGGACACGCGTACATACCGCTGTCACAGACAGGGCTAGATACCCCTTTGTCACAAAATCACAATGCCTTTTGGATACTTTTAAGTTTACAGATGCCAAAGCCATATTCATTTAGGGCTTCTAAAATTAAACAAGAATAAACTTCGATCTCCCTGCACTAAGTGTTCTTTATTTCCAAAATATTAGTAATATCCCGCTTGCCCGCACAGGCAGCTGCCGGGGGGAAGGGGAGGGCACTGCCCACATTTTAGGGTGGGTAGGCTCCACTGAGGGTATGAAACTCAGACCCAAAGGGAGCTGAATCAATAAGAAAATGGGGAGAGGGGGTCTTTGGGAGCTGGTATTGACAAAGTCCCGGGGTAGAAGTGCACATCTCAAAAGGGAAAAAGAGCCGTGATTGAGCTCGAGTACAATTTATGGGAGTCTTTGGGAGCGACAATTAACAACATGGGGCCTCTGCAGTCGATGGTTTGAAAAGGGGAGAGGGGTCATTGAGAGCAACAAGTGGCCAAAAAAATGGGAGCCTACCCGTAATGATAAAAGTAATGGGAGACCCCCCCACCTCCCTGCCCCCGGGGGGGGGGGGGCTGCTTCCTGTATCTCGCCGGACGAGACTGCGGTTACAAAGACAACTAGGTAAGATGATTTGCTGCATAGCAAATCAGTGTGTGTGTCTTCAAAGCATATCGGTATGGTAATGTACAACTATTCCATAACACAGGAGTAGAAGTTGGAATGGCATCTCTATCTATTATAGTGTTGAAGATATTCAAGATTGAAAATTTCGAATACTGCTAATTAGCATAATTTAAATTGCTACAACTTTTATTTTTAATTCAATAGGTGCGCAATGGTCAACAACCCCCTAGTAGAAGTTGGAATGACATCTCTATCTATTATAGTGTTGAAGATATTCCAGATTGCAAATTTCTAATACTGCTAATTAGCATAATTTAAATTGCTACAACTTTTATTTCTAATTCATTAGGTGCGCAATGGTCAACAACCCCCTAGTAGAAGTTGGAATGACATCTCTATCTATTATAGTGTTGAAGATATTCAAGATTGAAAATTTCGAAAACTGCTAATTAGCATAATTTAAATTGCTATAACTTTTGCTTTAGATTCATTAGATGCGCAATGGTCAACACCCCCCCCCCCCCCCAGTAGAAGTTGAAATGACATCGCTATCTATAATAGTTTTGAAGATATTCAAGTTTAAACATTTTAAATGCTGCTAATTAGCATAATTTAAATGGCTGCAACTTTTGCTTTAGATTCATTACATGTGCAATGGTCAATAACCCCCTAGTAGAAGTTAAAATGACATCTCTATCTATAATAGTTTTGAAGATATTCAAGTTTTAAAATTTCCAATGCTGTTTATAAGCATAATTTTAAATGGCTACAACTTTTGTTTTAAATTCATTAGATGCACAATGGTCAATAACCCCCTAGTAGATCTTGGAATGATATCTCTATCTATTATACTTTTGAAGATATTCAAGATTTAAAATTTCAAATGCCCCTAATTTGCATAATTTTAAACATCCTCATTCCTCTGTATAAAACGGTCAAACTCCTTGCATGGAGGTACAATCATGCCAAGTTTGGAGTTTCTATGTATAACAGTGTCCGAGAAAAGTGTCGGACAAATTTGCTGGTAAAGAAGAAAGAAAGAAAGAAAGAAAGAAAGAAAGAAAGAAATAAAGAAAGAAAGAAAGAAAGAAAGAAAGAAAGAAAGAAAGAAAGAAAGAAAGAAAGAAAGAAAGAAAGAAAGAAAGAAAGAACTCGAGGAAAAACAGAAAAGTGTGCGTTGACACACGCACTTTAATTTCAGGAAAAACAAAAAAGTGTGTGTTGACACACACACTTTAACTAGGAAAGATGATTTGCTGCATAGCAAATCAGTGTGTGTGTCTGCAAAGCATATTGGTAGGGCAATGTACAACTATTCCATAACACAGGAGTAAAGGGTGGAACGGCATCTCTATCTATTATAGCTTTAAAGTTATTCCAGATTCAAAATTTCTAGTTGTGCTATTTAGCATACTTTAAATTGCTACAACTTTTATTGTTACTTCATTAGGTGCGCAATGGTCAACAACCCCCTTGTAGAAGTTGGAATGACATTTCTATCTATTATAGTGTTGAAGATATTCAAGATTGAAAATTACGAATACCGCTAATTAGCATAATTTGAATTGCTACAACTTTTGTTTTAGATTCATTACAAGTGCAATGGTCAACAACCCCCTAGTAAAAGTTGGAATGACAACTCTATCTCAAATAATTTTGAATATACTCAAGTTTTAAAATTTCAAATGCTGCTAATTAGCATAATTTAAATTGCTACAACTTTTGCTTTAGATTCATTAGATGCGCAATGGTCACTAAGCTACTAGTAGAAGTTAAAATGGCATCTCTGTCTATAATAGTTTTGAAGATATTCAAGTTTTAAAATTCCAAATGCTGCTAATTAGCATAATTTAAATTGCTACAAATTTTGACTTAAATTCATTAGATGCGCAATTGTTAAAAAAAACCGTAAAAGTTGGACTGACATCTCTATCTAATATACCTTGGAAGTTATTCAATATTTAAAATTTCAAATGCCCCTAATTTGCATAATTTAAAGATCTTCATTCATCTGTTTTAAATTGTCAAAGTGCTTGTGCAGGGGTACAATCATGCCAAGTTTGGAGTTTCTATGTGCAATAATTTTCGAGAAAAGTGTCGGACAAATTTCCTGGTAAAGAAGAAAGAAAGAAAGAAAGAAAGAAAGAAAGAAAGAAAGAAAGAAAGAAAGAAAGAAAGAAAGAAAGAAAGAAAGAAGGTAAGAAAGAAAGATGATTAGCTACATTGCAAATCAGTGTGTGTGTCTTCAAAGCATATTGGCATGGCAATGTACAACAGTTCCATAACACAGGAGTAGAAGTTGGAATGGCATCTCTATCTATTATAGCTTTGAAGTTATTCAAGATTTAAAATTTCTAATGGTGCTATTTAGCATAATTTTAAATTGCTACAACTTTTATTGTTACTTCATTAGGTGGGCAATGGTCAACAACCCCCTAGTAGAAGTTGGAATGACATCTCTATCTATTACAGTGTTGAAGATATTCAAGATTGAAAATTTCGAATACCGCTAATTAGCATAATTTGAATTG
>OZ026630.1:33248998-33302998 GCA_964020975.1 Hermodice carunculata
CTACAACTTTTATTTTTACTTCATTAGGTGCGCAATGGTCAATAACTCCCTAGTAGAAGTTAAAATGACGTCTCTATATATAATAATTTTGAAGATATTCAAGTTTTAAAATTTCAAATGCCCCTAATTTGCATAACTTTAAACATCTTCATTCGTCTGTATAAAACGGTCAAACTCCTTGTATGGAGGTACAATCATGCCAAGTTTGGAGTTTCTGTGTATAATAGTGTTCGAGAAAAGTGTCGGACAAATTTGCTGGTAAAGAAGAAATAAGAAAGAAAGAAAGAAAGAAAGAAAGAAAGAAAGAAAGAAAGAAAGAAAGAAAGAAAGAAAGAAAGAAAGAAAGAAAGAAAGAAAGAAAGAAAGAAAGAAAGAATTTCAGGAAAAACAAAAAAGTGTGTGTTGACACACACACTTTAATTAAAGAAAGAAAGAAAGAAAGAAAGAAAGAAAGAAAGAAAGAAAGAAAGAACTCGAGGAAAAACAGAAAAGTGTGTGTTGACACATACACTTTAACTAGGTATGCAGTAGTGGCGGGAAATTAATATGCATGCCTATTAGTGGGACCTTTGAACGACCTGCCAGGTCGCTACTATTGAAAGCGTCTGTGAGCGGACTGTCAGATCTCTGCTGTTGTAAGCCTTCATGAATAGCCTGTCAAGTCGCACTGTTAGGAGTGTCTACACACAGACTGTCACTGTTTGCGATACCCTGTCCAAGACACTGCTTTCATGCTTACGAAGAGAATTATATATATGTATATATGTACATATATATATATATATATATATATATATATATATATATATATATATATATATATATATATATATATATATATATATATATATATATATATATATATATATATATATATATATATATATTGGATGAGATGTGAAGATATGAAACAATACGTATTTTCGGAACGTTTTTGGCTGCCTGTGTTGAAATTGATGGCAAAATCTATTTTTTTTAATTTATATCACAGGTGCCCTTCAATGTGTATTGGCACTTTTTATGTGTTGTATTTTATTATATTGTTTTGTATTGTATTGGTTGGTGTTACTTCACCTGGCCTTTGTATTGCAAACGTTGTATTGTGCTGTACTGTATTGTTTAGTTTCTACAAAATGCCTCATGTTTTTGTTCAGGCACAGCGACCTAAAGTTCATTCATGCTCACGGAGGGAATATTGAATTTTAAGTTATTTGTCACGGTTATTTATCTATCATTGGCAGACTTTCTAAAAATGACCAGTTATTGGCTTGGACACCCAGACATGGTTAAACTGTTCTTGGTTTATGTATGAAATACTGGGTTCGTGTTCAATGATGCAAGATTTATTGAATGTTAAATACTGCTTTAACTTGAATGTGAAAGACAGATTTGGTGACAGATGTCCCAAACGTGTGTGGTCACATCGGCTTTGTAACCCGGGTCGTTGAAAGTTAGCTACACAGTCAGTGCAACGGATATTTCCCTTGGAATGAGTCCATTTACAAAGTGTGTCAGTCTATAATATGCCGCTTCTATTCTTATACTCGTTAGGATTATCGATTCATAACGGTATGTACCCTGACAATGACATGTACATATAAATACCCATCTGTCCCGCATACTATCCATTATCATAACAAGACACAGTGTCAAGCTTGGAGGATAAAATATACGGCTGCTGAGTAATACATTGTACTAGAAAATGATTGAACACAATGTGACTCTAAAAGTGCACCCTTTTCATTCCTAACGTTACATGTCTGAAGAAACGCAAACATTCATATTATCCAAAAACACACATTTAAATTCTCTAAAGTTTCTGGTGCATTGATAAAGAGAGACTTATGAAAACGATCATATGATATGGATATAGATTATAGATTGGAGCCGACGGTGAAAATACGAACCATCCAGAAGCACCCCAGTAAGTGGTTGGAGAAAAATTGAAGCTGCGAAAATGAAGTTAAATAAAGTAATTCCAATCCAAAAATATCTTTAAGCTCCTGTTATGTAACTTTTTATAACATGTTATGTTTTCATCATTTAACAAGAGAGTATGGAAACAACAGGCTCCGCTGCCAGCAAAGTGCATATATGAATCATACGGTCCTGAACCTGGTCAGAAGCACATCTATTTCAAATTCAGCGTGCTTGAATATATGTATTTCATTTATCTTCAAATGAAATATTTTGAATGAGATCTATCGATGTCACCTACCAAGACATCATGCGTCGGGTTAACAGCTTTCCCTGAGGCAGCTTGCGCCTTGTTAAGGCACCCAAAGAAAATTGTTCAGTCGTGTATTGATCCAAGTAAAACAAGTTTTTAACAAAATAGCATCAAAACAAGAATCCTTGGGGGATTTGAACCTAAAAACTTTAACGTCTTTGCAACACATTTTTCATTCTGTATTATTCATTTCTGTTGTTTGCAAAGGCTTTCATTAATTTTAGAATTGGTTAGTTGATTTTAAGAATGGCGACACATTTATTCCAAGGTTGGCCCATGTTGTGTTATTTCAGTTCATAATGGCCTAGCAGGTAAAGCAATGACAATTGAAATTTTGTTGCATAGCTTCAACAGGAACAGCTGCCCTAGATTTCTCTTCGCCTTTTGCACACAAAGACCTTAAAATGCATCGACGTTAAGCTTGCATGTACCGATGTTATGGTGCAAACTTGGTGCTATCTTACTAGATACCAGCAGCTATACCAGCTGATAATTGTGTCATACTAACGAGCATTTACACCCAATGCGAGACATGCATATAAATTCCCCGCTACAAAGCACGGGAGTTCACGGCTCTTTATCACGGAGGACACGTGGGCATATCGCTGTCACAGACAAAGTTAGATATCCCTATCTCAAAAAAGTAGTGAATTTAAGAGAAATTGAAGTTTACAATTAACAAATTAATATTCATTTGGTGCTTCCTAAATTGGTTGCAAGAATAAATTCCTATCTGCGCGCCTGTACAAATTATTCTTCATTTCCATAATTTTAGTAATATCCCGCTGACACACTAGCAGCGGCCCGTATCTCGCCAGGCGAGACTATGGTTACTAAGACAACCAGGTGTGCAGTTGTGGCGGGAAATCAATGTGCATGCCTCCTATTTATGCGTATATTATACATCTTGGCGACCTTTGATCAGGTTGGAAATTTATGCGCTTAAAAAGAGCACAATGACAAGAGTGAAGAATTAAAAAAGGGAAAATGACAGCTGTAAAAAATATAAGGAGAAATAGACAATGCACCAGATGCAGAATGTGAGGACCTGTATTATCTGATCTTTGCAAGCCTGTGGCGTATCGTGGTTTAAGCATATGCTACAGCTTTGATACATTCACATTTAGAAAACAAATGGCCGATCACCCGTTGTACAACTCCTGCACACCGCATTTAACCTCTTCTTATATTGGATAACACCAAGCCAACTCACACCTAGGAAAGTTGCTGACCCGGGGCATGCTCTTTATACAAATGTGTGTGTGTGTGTGTGTGTGTGTGTGTGTGTGTGTGTCTGTGTCTGTGTCTGTGTCTGTGTCTGTGTGTGTCTGTGTGTGTGTGTGTGAAAAAGTTCTTTCAGGAAAAACATGGAAGCAGACGACATTTGACTTCCGAGCTTTTTGCTGTGTGTGTGCATGTATGTGTGTGTGTGTCTGTGCGTCCGCCTGTCTGTGTCTGTGTCTGTGTCTGTGTCTGTGTCTGACCGTGAAAAGGTTATTTCAGGAAAAACATTGAACCAGACGACATTTGACGTCCGAGCTCTTTTGGTCTTTTTAAACGATTGACTGGAAAGTAGGCATCTAAAATATACGTCAATCTACATCAGGTTATCGAAGCATGTAAAATACAGCCTCATTAATAACCGATGAGTTAGTATTTTTAGCCACATACAAAGAAACCAGAAAGGATTATCCAAAGTTATATCCAGACACTCAAATTGTCCAAAGAGTAACAATCTGACGACAGAAAATAAATGCCAAAACAAAGAAGCATGCACACATACCCCTTGTCTGACAGAAAAATATTTAGTGGAGGCAGACTTAGTGAAATGTAATGCCAACAATCATAACTCTTCGTGTAAAGCAGCACACAACTAATTTATTTGTCACCAATCATAGGATCACTTGTTAGACCGGGACACATACATGCATAAACTTGCACACACACACACACACACACACACACACACACACACGCGCGCGCGCGCGCGCACGCACGCACACACACACATACATGCATACATATATATATATATATATATATATATATATATATATATATATATATATATATATATATATATATATATATATATAAACCACCAGAATTAGATGACACACCACGTGTGTCGAACTTTTTCATCTGTGTCGTCTGTTTGTGACTATGTAATTTAAATAAAACCGCTGTAACCATTGCATAAATGTATATACATTTATATATGCATGTTTGTAACAAACCGTAAAATTCCAGACATGGAAAAATTCATTGAAGAAACAAACTTTTCACAAAGGTGTGTTTTGGTATATCTGCAAACCAGTTTACAACAACCCCGATGCTCCTTTGTTTGGCGTTGTCTGCGTACTTTACTTCATAATAATCCACCATGACTGGGTTAGAAGTGTCACTAGATAAAAGCGAAACTTCTAAGTTGAAGAACACGGGAAAAATCAACATATTTTTTTTCGTTACTACATTAGAGAGATTAAATCATGTCTGTACTAAATTCTCGATAGCAGGAATTAGTTTGTTCCAGTGCACAGGAGCAAGATGCACACGTTCCCGCGCTCAGCCACAGGCGTCTCTCGTCACCTGGCGTCAAACTAAATCAATGTTACTAGGATCAGGGATTTGTCGGCGAGGGAAGACAACCAAAAGCCATCAACTGCTGTTCAGTGTTGGCAAATGCTACTCTACCGCCCAGCTAAAGGCAAAAAGGATAGGGTGCGTGAGTATTTTATACCAGAATGTTACTCTACCACCCACTAAAGGCAACAATGATAAGGCGTATGAGTGCTTCGTACCAAAGTGTTACTCTACCACCCACTAAAGGCAACAATGATAAGGCGTATGAGTGCTTCATACCAGAATGTAAAAGACAGACAAACAGCTTCCGTGCTATTAACCAAAGAATCTGATATTGGGGTTATCTTCGACATTTCCCAGAAACAAGTGTCGAGCCGCAAACCATAAATCATCCAAAATTTAGATATTTTGATGTTGCGTCCAATGAGAAATTTAGCAACCGCACACATGTAATCTGACGCAAACTGTAGGCATTGACATCTGTATTTTGAATCAACACAAAGTGCAAACATGCTAACATATTTCAGCCAAATTATCCACGCTGTAAAATAAAGATTTAATGCTAATCTAAATCAACAATGTGCAACATACGATTTGAACTTGGTTGAAATGTGTGTTACCACCAAACTTGCCATGGGGACTGACCTGCCAGTGAAATTGTGCACATCATTTGGAGTAGTCATGATGTTTAAAATTAGGGGCAATTAAAATGTTAAAGGCTTAATATCTTCAAAACTATTGCAGATAGACACAAAATTTGATTGTGCTTGTGTAGGTTTGGACAGGGCACCTGCCAATATAATGGACAGTAAATGAAAGTTGTAGAATTTTAAATCATGCTAAATAAGGGCATAGATAGATTTAAAAGTTTTATATCTATTAAACTATCATGGATAGAGATGCAGTTCCAACTTCAATTAGAAGCTTTGTGGCAAAGCCGCATCGAATGAACCATGAGCCAAGGTTGTAACATTTTAATTTATGCAAATAAGTTGATTATGTAAAATTGAAATCTTGGATAGCTTCTAACTATTATAGATAGAGGTGCCATTCCAACTTCAATTTATGGGTTTGTGACATAGCCGCACCCAATGAAGCGTGATCCAAAATTGTAAAACTTAAATTTGTGCAAATTAAGTGAATACCCAAAATTCAAATCTTGAAAAACTTCAAAACTATTATAGATAGTGGGGTCATTCAAACTTCGGTTTATAAGTTTGTGACATGGCCATATTCAATGAACCAAGAGCCAAAGTTGTAGCATTTTAATTTATGCAAACTAGGCTATTATACAATATTTGGATTATGTTTAACACTGGCAAAGCGTAGCATTTCAAATTGTATTCATTTTGAAGGCACCCATGTTATCTTCTTTTCTAGTTTCTTATTTATTTCTTCAGTGATGGAGACAAGTTTAAAAAAATGTTCGTCCGAAAAGCAACAAAACAACACAGGACAACACGTTTTGAATTAAGTCAAGATACATTCTGCAGAAATAGTTTATGATAAATATATTACTTGCCTGCTAGAACAGACTAAGTCACGCTATCCTTACTGTGTGGGCGCTCCCCCTTTGAGTGGAGCACAGTCAGACACGCGGAACAATAATTTGTTTAGCAAGCAAATATATTACTGCCTGCACTGAAAATATGGTAAACTCTGAGTTTCATGAATTCATGCATACAGTCTGCCTTGCAAAATATTTCAATCGCTGCCAGTTTAATGAACGTACTTATGTGGACGCAACATTTGTGAATATATAACTGAAAATAAAAACAATTATGATCATGCATGACGTGACTTGTATTGTCAAAGTCACGTCACATTCTGTAATCGGCAGTCGGTGAGGTCGCCACAAAAAGAGACCAAATGTTCCTATCCATCTATTTGTTCTCCGTGACACAAGGTTCACTGGTAGATATAAAGTTCGTCTCAAGATCCTTTATGGATGTTACTTTGAACAACCGTAGCTACAAATCAAATTGCTTATGCTCTCTGTTTGTGGAAGTTACCTGGAAACAAAAGAGAACTATCAAATCGGTCAAAATATCTATTGACCCTTTTGGGTTTATGCATATTTTATGTCATACATATCCAACTCTACGTGGACAAATGTTCTGTTGCATGGCGTCTGGCCGAAATATGTGAACTATAAAGCTTCATTACCTTGCTGTGAGAACCCTTGCACATGTCATCCCACAGGAGGGAGCTGTCTCAACTTTCTTCCACACGCGTAGGACTAATTCAACCGAACACTACTTCTATGGACATATTGCTTTGATGAGAGGGCGTTTAGTTCGCAATGAAGTATCATTCTATGCACAATACCCAGTTTGAAGTTTTATTCAAGACAAGGCACGAGGGTCATAGGTATACTTATCCATACAGTCATTTTATATTCGTGTTGTAAGAATGAAATCACAAACATTTCTTGGTATGCTTAATATCGCGATAACACTATACATTTGATATTTTGTACATCTTTAAAGTGGTGATGCTGCTCATACAAGTTGGTAAAATTGCAGTGAATAGAAGACCGTTTGACATATGTAGATCACCCTTTGCACTTTCTGCGCGCTCCTCGAGCGTACCGTCAAACACATCGGTATGCAAATACCGTCTCTGTTTGTGATGCTATTGCCTTCGCGAGAAGCACGTTTAAGATATTTGAATTTCGCAGCAGTATTTTTAATTCCAGAAATTAAGGAGAATATATATATATATATATATATATATATATATATATATATATATATATATATATATATATATATATATATATATAAGAACACTGTTTGGTAACCCGGAAATTCAATAGTCTATAACTGGGTTAGTTCTAAATTCGCCTAAAGGTGGTGCTTCCCATCCTGTTCATGGTTGACTGCCCACATCTTGTGGTCACTTTCCATAACCCTCACTTTTTCTTCATAGATTAACATGGGGAATTAGCAGATATAAATTTAACCTCTCTATATGTTACCAAATAAGCAGTAAACTTTCATTTTATCACACTTTGATGTATTTGAAGGATAATAATATGTACTTCAGATAGATTTGAAGATGATAATTCCAAAAATCGTCCTCATATGCAAGGTGAAACTTTCAGGTTCACTGTAATGTAATGGGCTTCGCTAACCCACTTGACCTCAACTGGCATGGGTTGCTAGGTGTTACAAACATTCATCATGGGAACAAAAGGCTGTGGGCAAGAAATTAAACCAACCCAGATCACCCCTGTCCTGCTAGGTACTCAGTGACAGATTGAAATGCTCTAGCACCCTACTCAAAATGGCGTCTTGGCAAAATTTGGCATAAGACACATATTGCAAGATGCAAATTAAGTCCGGGAGAGTACTGTGTATCCTACTCAGCATATATCCTACCAGGGACGTGTTATAGACACGTCCCTGATCCTACTCTGTACGCACTATACCAAATTCTTATCCATCCTCTGTCATTCTATTTTGTCCACCCCAACTATCAGGGAAAAAGCACAGTGGTGTATGCAAACAGAAAAATTGTACAATTCAATGGCATTGGTGAAATTTGGTCCCCTGAGGCATAAAATATTTGCAAAAAAAATGTTTTAAACCAAATTACAATACGATTGCAAGACCAATACTGCTAAGTATTCCATACACCGTTAACACCTGATAATCTTTCAGGATAAACTGGCCCAAAGTTACGTCTGAGTAACTGTCATGTAAAACAGAAACTGGCAGATTCACGAGTAGTATGAAAGAGAACTTGTCACTGCGATGAAAACACCATTGAAGATGGAAAAACATTTCTGTTAGCATGCCCAGTATGCAAGGTTTTGAAAAATCAGCCACATCAAAGCTTTCAACCTTGTCGCTAAAGCTTGTGGTTGACCCTGGCGCTGACGCGGCGGAATACGTATGTAGATTTCTGCCTAGTTTATTTTTACATAGAACTTCAATTTCTTGATCTTTTACTTGTATATTTTACCATGAATGAATCAACTTTATTATACCGTATCACTGAACACAAATTATATTTTTTTGTATGTAAACACATATATAAATGCAATATCATGCATGGAACGTACCAAGGAGGATATCCTGCTCAAACATATACATCAGAAACAGATGATAAACGCAAACAAAAATGTAAGAAACAATAGATGTGTAATTGTCAAAAAAAAGTTATGGTGGTATGTGCTGTAGAAATGATAATGTCCAAATTGACCTCTGACTTGAATTACATTGGTAAGATATACTGAAGTATGGTGAATTCTGTGTGCATCGTCTAATTTCACGACAAAAATAAATTTCTCAAAAGTCAAAACGGAATGAAAACACAAGGAAAGTTTCCCTCACTTTATCGAAAAGGGTTGTCCGCTCTCCTATAAATTTCTGGCATTCAGCCAAAATATGAGATTTCCAGTTTTCCGCTTGTCTCCTATTGTCCAACTTCCCTTAGTATTTTAAAAGGTCATCGGTATCTGCTGGTTTTAATTTTGAGATCATGAGCACCGATACAAAATGGAGTAAGAATCTCGGTGATATTAGAGTCTTTCGTAAAATGTAAGTATGGTTCTGGTAAAAATGGTTTTTATTTTTTATAAATTAAATTCATTTTTCAATGAAATGCAACATTCATGCTTCCATTTTCATTATTTTGTGAAAAAGAGAAGACAGAGTCATGTTTACATTATTCACCAGGGTTTGTTCCGGATGTCTAAATCATTTTATTTAAATGAAGTTAGAATTTTGATGAAAGAGTAAGTATCTGTGAACAATTTTGACCAGGTTATGTGCGCCATCTTTTTTGTTCCCAGAAGGCTGACAATAGACGCAGAACATCGCCAACATAAAAATGTACTCAAACCATGACATTATGTGTTATCTGCTCGACAAGATGAGCAAAAATGTCAAAGTTTTCCACATGTTTCAGGGTGATGAAACTGCATTACTAGGAGCACTGAAATGGTATCGACTCTGTACCTCAGAGACCTTTACTATTAAATTAATGGATCTATCGTTTTTTACAAACACACTAGTATCTTTTATTGATAACAGAGGTAGATTTTGCCGTAAGGTGTCTTTTATGTAAGACCATGTTAACAATACATTCCTGCTTTACAAACAACAAAACGAAACAAATTAGAATACTAGAGAATGTAAAATGACATACAGTGTTTCTTTCAGAAGATTAGAGCTGTGCATATGTAATGTTATCCATCCTTTCACTACAACTAGGGTATAACTTGAAGAAAATTGTGACATCCCTGTTTTATTGAAATGGATAAGCTATTGGTGAAGTAGTGAAACAAGTGTGGTCCACTGTTTGATAACAATTATCTGAGTTAAATAATGGACAGCAAATGCCTAAAATATTGTGCGTTTAAAATAAAGTACCGATGATTTTTGACATACTTTCTTCGACCACCATGGCCAACCGAAGCTACAGTATGCCCACTGCCACTCGTATTTATTATTATTTGCTAAGAGAGAGGCAAAATGGAATTTTCTCCTTGTTAACATAATACTTCTTGACATGCTTGTTCCGGAGGCTGACGTGCTTGCAAATTACATTATCAATGTGGTGCACATCGGGAATATATCGTTCATTTCAATTAAAGGGAATAGTCAGCCTGCGTACACCGCACAAGTCCGTACATTAAGTGATTCCCATCCCTTCCATACTGAGATCAGGATTTTTTATTTTAAGTGGCTATTCTCCTTTAGGATAGTACATTCGTCCACATATCCCTGTTTATTTCTGCTACCCGTTCTTATTCCAGTATGTAGGGTTCCTATGTTGATCATGGATCCATACACGCTTGTGTAAATTGCCAGGCCACATTTGGTTGTCAGGTTTGCGCTGTGTCATTTCATTCTCATTTACTTAATATTTCTTCTAACGAGAGCCCAAACCAGACTGCCTTCAAGATATGTACATAATTATACAATGTCTGCTCCAAGACACATGCTATAACTAGCCACAAAGCTTTCATATTACATATATAAAGTCAATTCGGCCATTTTCAAAAAGCAAGTGTAATCGGTGCAGTTAAATAAAGTTATTCATTCATTAAAAAATCTTCATACATACACAAACAGTTTACTTACCGGCAGAGAATATAGCTAAAATTCACTGACTCTTTTTAGCTGATTAATTAGAAAGTATATAATATAACCAAGGAGGCTAAAATTTTTTTATAGGATCCTTGATATAACGCTGAGATAAATCACCGGCAAGGACAAAGAGGGCAACATGTAGGTTGCGACATAGTGCTAAATGAGCGGGGTATGCTTTATTTACCTCTTCATTGAGAATTCTATATTTATAACTTCACTGACCATGCGTGGTATGCTTTATTTATTGTTAAGTGTGCGGGATATATTTTAAATAGTGTTAACTGCGCGTGGTATGCTTTATTCATCACTCCTTGTCCACGCGTGGTATGTTTTATTTAGTGTGAACTGTGGGGGGGTATGTTTTATTTGCTACATCATTGACTGTGCGCGGTATGCTTTATTTACCATTTCATTGGTCATGCGTTAGTTAATCATTCAATAACGACCGGCGCATGCGCCCTACGTGTTCTTTGTGTTGAAATCGGACAAAAGGAAAAATGCGCATTTCAGGAGAGTGCATCAAGATACTGCAAATACTGGGCGAGATCAAACGTGCAGAAAATGTCTATTTGTATTTATAATTTTACTACTATTTAACACAAATGCGGCATGTTGGCCGTTCCAACGGTGTGTCATGATACAAATATTGATTTGACTGTGATTTGAAGGAAACGATGTGAGACGAAAGAGTTGTGCTTGTTTTCCCGAGTTTTAATGCAATAAAATGCATAACCACGAAAGAGAACTAATTCTCTTTTCTGAGAATTATTAAAGACGATTACGATGAGATGAGAATTGTTTTGCATTGATTCCTATACAGTTCCATTTGACATTAGCTATTTAACTCTTACGTTTTACCTGACTATCTGGGTGCAATGCGGTTGGACTGAATTTAACGTTCAGCATTACCAACGAGTTTCATTCTAGCATTACAAATTCAATTATCAGTTCATCAGAGTGCAAATGGTAAATAACATCATCAGATGGTTGGGGCTTATCGTTGCTTGTATCAACAACGGGGCCCAGTTATTACCATTAGACAGAACAGGATTCGATACAGACACTGATACAGCTGCTACATGCACCATGAGACAATGATACAGCTCCCATCCGTGCGATTAGACAATGATACAGATGCTACATACACCATGAGACGATGATACAGCTCCCATCTGCACCATGAGGCAATGATACAGATGCTACATACTAGGAAGTGGTTCTGGGCAAAAAGACACAAATACAATACACCATAAGACAATGATGCAGCTCCTACATGTACCATCAATGATACTGCTCCTACATATACCATCAGACAGGGATACAGCTCCCTACATGCAACGTGAGACAATGATGCAGCTCCCATATCTACCATGAGACAATGATACAGCTCCTACATATACCATGAGACAATGATACAGCTCCCATATGAACTAATCAATAATGATACAGCTCCTACATGTTCCGTAAGACAATACCATGTCGATAAATGCATGGATGGATGTATATATAGATACCTATTGAAGTAGATAGTAACATAGACATACATAAAAACAAGACGTGAGACACTTGACCTGTAAAGATAAATAGAAGTGATATGGTCTTATACATTTACGGGTACTGGCTCCGAAACATGTTTTGAGTAGTTACCCGCTGAAGACCCTTTACATATTTGGGCTAATGCAGCGTAGGTCAAAATTCTACAGAGGAACGTGAGCAGTATGTGCAATAGTACTTCCATATATTTATATAGGTTAGACAGGGACAAGTTAGCTTACGGAGTATTTCGAGTTTGGACTGCAGAATAAGAGAACGTCAACCAGGAAGTTGTTCTGGACATAAAGACTCCAGTATATATATATATATATATATATATATATATATATATATATATATATATATATATATATATATATATATATATATATATATACATACATATATATATATATATATATATATATATATATATATATATATACATATATATATATATATATATATATATATATATTATATTATAGACAGCGACAGTATTGGCAAGAATATACTTGCAATAAAGACATTTAGTAGTGATGTGGTCGTTTATGGCCGTAATCTGGATCCTTCAGTGTGTGCGATAACAGTGCAATGTCTATAATTCATTTTACGGCTGATCCAGCTGCACGGGACGCAAAGAGCGTCAAATGCGAATTAAACATTCATAAAGATCTATTTATCCTTTAACCTATTGGGTGTAACTCCATCGAAGTGCTGTAAACGTAACCAGTTATTATTTTCCCTTAGGATTTTCCGCAGAAAATGTCCCTATAGGCAATAATTGGCCATTTGGTGCTCATGTTATTAGACTGAGTTAACAGTCGTACCGGGCCCGCCGGGTTTCAGTAGGAACTCTGAACTAGGGACACGTTCAATCAGTTAACAGGCTTCCTTCCATACTTTGATTCAAACCTTTGACGATTACCCGCTTAGCTGAGTCACTGGGCTAGAACAACAGAGTTAGACCTATGTGGGGGATATTTTCACAACCATTTAATAGACCAATTCATCATTACATGTATTTTGCCGGTCCGTCATGTTTGATTTCAAAATACAGTGCACTTTAATATCTCGCTGTCTTTATTGTCGGTGACAAGAGCACTGTAAAGCTTGTATGGTACTTATTATGTAAAACCAACATCTATCTATCTATCTATCTATCTATCTATCTATCTATCTATCTATCTATCTATCTATCTATCTATCTATCTATCTATCTATCTATCTATCAATCTATCTATCTATCGATCTATCTATCGATCTATCTATCTATCTGTCTGTCTGTCTGTCTGTCCGTGCATACAAACAACTAAAATTTTAGGAATATATGATAATAAAGAAACAGACCATGTTTTCGGGATAGATAGATAGATAGACAGATAGATAGATAAATAGATAGATAGATAGATAGATAGACAGATAGATAGATAGATAGATAGATGCGTGTATGTGTGTGTTAAGTTTAGTTTTTATCGATATTTTATAAGTACAGGAAAAATGGTAAAAAATTATCACGGATGTGTAATTATCGCCCAAATAGCCTTTGTATATTTCATCGACTATTCATGACTACCTATATGTTTAACATATTCCATATGCGTTTTTTTAACTACATATATAACGGAAGTTGGTTTCTTGCTTTATTTTGTATTTGAACAAATCCTTTGATATATTTAATGAAACTGATTTGAACCAATTGCCTTAATACATTTGATGAGAATTGTGTATCTAAATTTTCTTAAGTACTTGATCATGTAGACATGTATCTAAACGCATTTGAATGTATTTCAAAGTCATTAAACATATAAACATGCGATTCAATCATTACCCATGCTATATATATATATATATATATATATATATATATATATATATATATATATATACATATAATTGCGTGCATGTGTGTAAAGTTTAGTTTTTATCTATATTTTATAAGTACAGGTAACATAGTAAAAAACTTATCACGCGATGTGTAATTATTGGCCAAATAGCTTTTGCATATTTCATAGACTATTCATGGCTACATATATGTTTAACATATGTCATATGCATTTTATTAACCATATATATAATTGAAAACGGTTTCTTGCTTTATTTTATATTTGAACAATCTTTTGATATATTTAATAAAATTGATTTAAACCTGTTGCCATAATACATTTGATGAGAATTGTGTACCTGATTATTCTTGAGTACTAGATCATGTAGATATGTATCTAAACGCATTTGAATGTATGTCAAAATCATTAAACATTTAAACATACGATTAAATCGTTACCCGTACTAAATATCTGAAAATTTGTTTTAAAAGTGTATCATCATTGAATGTTTGAACATTTGCTTCATGCATTCAATGTAACCTGTTTAAAGCATACCATCGCATATATTTTATCATATGATCAAATCCACTTTATGATATGCCTACAGGAGTCATATGATGAGGTTTTAGTACGACATCTATATTCCGACACAATGAATACTCCCTAACGTCAGCATCTGCCTTTCCACACTGTCACCAGCGTTGTCCGCTGTTACGGTTGTTGATGATGGCGCCAAAATATGCGCAAAAGATGTAGATGTTGTGCCATGCTAACAATAATCTGGCGACAAGACATTCCCCAACTTGTATCGCGCGCGTGTGTGTGTGGGGGGGGGGGTGAGTGTGTGTGGGAGGGGGGGTGCGTGGGTGTGTTCGGTTAAGTTGCATTTCATCATTTACACAATTTATTTTGCATTGTATCAGCAAAAAAAATGATAATGATCGGTCAGGAACCCTGAACATATAAATAATTTTAAGAGGGGACTAAATAAAACCAAGCCAAACCGTGATGAACTGCATTATATTGGAGAAAGGAAAGTCTCAGTCATTCATGCCAGCATGAGGATGAACAGTGATCTCTACAAAAGGGGTTGTGGAGTCCCCGTCATGTTCGTGGGGAGCGAAATTAGAGGAATACCTACAATTTTTTTCTTTCACTGTAACAAAAATGTTTTCCTTAGAAATGAACTTCAGTCTAAAATAATATCCCTCGGAAATTTCAATTTGAAACTGTATCAATTGGAGTTGCGGGTAAAGGGATTACATCGGTTCAAATTGAGCAAATATTTTAAGCTGTACACAATACATTAATCAATCTGACTGGTTCCAAGTGTGACTCTTAGTGATCTTGTATTATTTGGATAATTTACAAATTTAGGTTCACACATCTCTCGTTTCATATTTCTATCAAATCTTTATTGTCGTCCTGTATGTTCCTCTATCCTTGTATCAGGGTTTTGAAATTTCAATGTTATGTTGTTCTGTACTGTAAAACAGGCCCTAATATAGGCTAGTGAGCCTGTCGGCCAATTGTTTTTGTCATTTTATATTTTTTTGTTATTTTAAAATACATTTAAACCAATAACAGGCAAAATGCCTGGCGGGATGCCCCGTTCGTGTCAGTCATCTGCATAAGACAAGGGAAGCATCGATTTTCCTGCCTGGCGAAAGTAGTATTGAGTGGTAAAACATTCTTTTCAAATCCATTTTAACACATGTTTAAATCTATTCAAAGATGTGTTAAAATGCTTTCAAGTGCTGATATCTTGAAAACGACAGCATTTAAAGATACTATTAAATGCACATGAACATATCAAATATTTAGACTTCCCTTAAAATGGTGAATGATAGGATCTACTCGATTCAGACAAATACTCAAATGTACTTAATGATATATTTTTATACAGCCGATTTAAGGACAAACCTGTGTAAATCGATGCAGTGACACCACTTAGTATGCGAAGATATGACTGTATTCCACATAAATCAAGAAGTCGCGTCCCATATATATATATATATATATATATATATATATATATATATATATATATATATATATATATATATATATATATATATATATATTCAAACGCTACCTTTTCACATTGTCAATGTGATTGAGCTTAAAATCCAAGGAATGCAAACAAGCCAAGCCTTGTACACTGGTACCAACAGTCTGCTAGACCAACAAATGGTAAGTTTTATGCTGACATGGATGTCGCTAAGACGTCTGTTCTGTGTTTTAGAAGGAATGGCGGAATGCAGCTTATGAGCTTGCAGATGTATATAGGTAACAAGAACAAGTACGGTGTGAAACACATATTATCGAATAAATGACTGGCATTTGTATTAAAACTAACTCTTTTTTTTTTTTGTAAACCAAGTTGTTCAGCTCAATTTGGTCAAGAAAAAAAACAGATTGTGGCATTGCTATACAATGTACACTCTCACGGGTGTGGTAAGATCGGGGCATTGCTATGCAAATTCATGCATGTGGTAAGATCGTGGCATTGCTATGCACATTCATGCATGTGGTTAGATCTTGGCATTGCTATGCACCTTCAGTTATGTGATAAAATCGCAGCATGCATATGGTAAGATTGGGGCATTGCTATGCATATTCATGCATGTGGGAAGATCGGGGCATTGCTATGCAGCTTCAGGCATGTGGTAAGATTGATCACTCGATGAACAAATCAAAGGACACAGTATGACGGGCAACTAGCGTTACTGGACGTTAATGATTAGTTTTAGCAATGTGGCGTTTTGCTCCTACGAAAAAAGTCCATTTTAGCTAAATTTAGTTTATCGTCTAAGAAAAAACTGGACAGATGAGGCAAGTCAATTTGTATTGATTTGTAGTCGAAGTGGGCAGAGTGCTTTTCGAGCGATTCACCATTAGCCTCTAAATCCATTTGGTCGATTCACAGCTCGCAGAAATTAGCATTGGTGCGGAAATCCATTTTCCAAATACACGATTGTATGTGGGGACAAATATTACCGCGCCACTCCGTTTCCTTGGGTGCTTTTTCACAGATGGCAGTCGACGCCTGCAACCGCGCAGTGGTTCGGTTTGATCGAGTTTTTATAGGGACAAGAAAGTAAATTTACAAAACCCGACATCACCATGGTGTGTTTATATAACATTCACCCAGCAAATATATATAATTCTAGGAAGATTGAGGCTACGAAACTAGTGTTAGACTATAGATGGTCTGCGTAAGACTGATAAACAGGAGCAGAAAGCCAAAGAAATCTTCGTAGTTCCATGCTTCCTGCGTTTTACCAACATCTATGGCTGAGTATCTGCTTTAAAACACAGGTCACATAAAAGAAATATGAACGCAACGACAGACCGGTAACCTAACATTAACTCTATTAAGGATAGGTATATATTTCTAAGCAAGTATATTAGTGAAGAGCTTGAGGCAAAGATTCCTCTGTATGACGGCATGATCACTTAATCTCAGCAACAAAATGTCCCTGCATGCTGTGACGACTCGAGTTCTGTTAAGTTCTATATCTGACAACCTGTGGACATGTCTCCATTGAACTATATACAGGTGCAACTGTAATCATAAAATATTGATTGACTCCTAGATGCCATATGTAGAATGGCTTGCCGCTACATCGTGTCAATAGATCATGGACTTGCATCTTCTAGGATGTTCCGGTATAGCTTTCTGGCCCTATTATTAACACAACCAATAGTCAAATTATATCTGTCACCCTACACAAGGTCACCAAACCTACATATTAACCCTTAATATGCCTGACAAATCTTTCCTATCTGTACCACTTACATTTGGCATTTGATATAACCTCAATTGAACCTATAGCTAATGATACAGGCCAACACTCAAGCGCTTCACTCTTTTCTCATTACGTCAAACTATTCTGTTGTAGCACTTCTGTACAAGTTACATAAATAGACGGGATGTGTCTAAATGGACAACAGATAGAAATGCATATAATAATTTAAGCAGGTGAACATGGTATTATAAGTGGATAGGCTGACAGTTGCTTGGTGTGGATATTTCACACTGACTCCTATACAAAATAAATTGATCTGGTCTCTCTTGCACAGCTTTCTGTCTGGCTATTTTATTGCATAACTTTGCATTTCAGACAATCACAGTATGTTTAATGTAATCATCTTAGATTTCAATTAGACATATTGTCCATTATACAAGCTACCACATTGAATGTATCTAGTCAGTTTAGGGAATACGTGTGTGTGTGTGTGTGTGTGTGTGTGTGTGTGTGTGTGTGTGTCTGTGTCTGTGTCTGTGTCTGTGTCTGTGTCTGTGTCTGTGTGTGATTTTCCAGTTCAGGTATATTCCTTGGAAGAAAAACACAAAAAACGAAAACCACAAAACAGTTAAAAACAAGCAAAATGTGCCAAAATGTGTTTACCTCATGTGTAGATTTTTTGTCAGAAGGTGTCGGTGATATAACTACTCTACGGATCACTCAGAAAATTTGCCCGGAGACATATGGTTCCTCCTGCACTGCTATGCGGTCATTAATCTCTGTTTAGAGAGAGAGAGAGAGAGAGAGAGAGAGAGAGAGAGAGAGAGAGAGAGAGAGAGAGAGAGAGAGAGAGAGAGAGAGAGAGAGAGAGAGAGAGAGAGAAACCACTTGGCTTAATCACTTTAATAGTTTAGGTATCCCTGTGGCCACTTTTCTTGTTTTGTTGTTCTTATTGTTTTTCTTTTGAAAGACCCCCTGCTTTGATCATTTTTTAATCTGATATATGGGGACCTCCTGTCAATGCAAAACTGTATCTCTCAATATAAATGCCTGGGAATTTTCAAAGGGATATAGGTTAATGGTGGCCTTTCTTCATATGGCACTGGCACCATGCAACAGATATATGTACTCCTGTACATGTGTTCCATGAAAGATACACTTTAGTACGTCATCATTATGCAGTGGGAAAGATTGATGCATGTCACGAGTTTCGTGATACTTAGTTTGTAGGGGTAAGGAGGTCTTTAGTTCGAAAATTCAGTTATGATGTGGTGTATTCTGGGTTATTTTGTGGCAAACTTTTCGGGACACCCTTCACACAATGAAAAATTTGCACGAACGTCCTTTCTGTGGTGAAAAATGTTGAGTCTCCTTCTACCTTATTATCCGCATGTATATTCTGTCCGCCCCTTATTGGGTCTGTGCTGGGTCGAAAAGTGTTTGTAACATATATAGCTTCCTAAGTTTAGCACCTGTAGGGGATACTGCCGGATGTTCAGTAAATGCCTACTTGCACAGCAACAAAAGTTTACGTGGGCATCAAAATCAGATTCTACTATTGGCCTAACGTTGTCAAAACGGAACAAATTACAAAGGAAGAGATAACAAAGAACATGGAGGCGGGCCTGTAGGTTGCTACACCAGTCATGTTGCAGGGCCGAGTCGATATCTTTAACGGGCGCACTCGTGAGAAGGAGCACATTAACCTGATGACAGAGAAAAAAGCAGACGACATTTATACTAACAATCGCCGTTGAACGGTTTCACCCTAAACCTACATATTATCCAGCCAAAAGACGCAGAGATAAGAAGGATGCAGAAAGGAGCTTTGTCAGTGAACTAACGACTGACAGGCTTGGCTCGCAGCTTCCTCGGCTTCACCTGTAGCCGGAATGCTCACCACGAAGTACATACATAAGGTGCTCAAAACGCAAATACTTTTCTAACTGGAGCAGGAAGTCCTACTCCCAAGTAGTAGGAAACGAAACGGATGCAAATACTGCGCTTGTTGAAGCACCATTGCGGTGCATATTAGAGATCAAATTACTGTGATTTGTGAGAACACGTAACTGTTATATCATATCAGACGTAGAGTATCAGTCAACTCTGAATGGATTAGGAGTTCATAATACTATTGATTTTGTTGAGTATGTGCACGCTATTATGAGTAATAGCTATGGTGCAGCCGTGGAAAAAGTGTCTATGTTTAGAGCAGGTTATTATCGAGTTCAAAGAAAAATGTGGTTCTGAAAAGCGGAAGCAAAGAAATGGCGGTAAGCCATAGTAATGTTTCTATCTCTACAAACTGTATATAAACAGCCGTTTGTAAAACAGGGCAATTTGCACAGCTGCGATTTTCCGACGGACGTAATCATGTATCATGGAGATGGTAATTGGGACGGAGGACAAGTACAGAGGCAGAGCGGGGAGTGTGTCTGAGAGGAGCAGTATAGCACACAAATGAACTCGAACACAGCGCACTCTTCGTGACACCTTGTCTCATTAACCCCCTCACGTTCAAATCGCCGAAAAGAGTCTGGATGCAAAATATCGTCTGCTTTAGTGTTATAGTGAAAGTTTATGCAAACGGAAACCAGCGTTGCTGAAAATTGTAGATAAGACCCATCATGACGGTGTGCCTCAAGTCAGTGGCTTCCCTCGACACGAGTCAATCGCGTTACGCGCAAACTGTAAAAAGAAAAGCTGTTGACGCAGTCTTATTTTGACAATCAACAATGGTTAAGACCTTTGTTCGTGAGTCCAAATAGCAGCCAGCAAGTAAAACATACCCGTAACTACTAACTACACTGTGGGATGCGTATGGTCTGCAGAGAATGCTGGGCTCTGAATGAATGCTATTGTAGGAAGGATGCAATCAATATTGCCGATGCTTCATAGCATATACTCTCTCACAAATAATGATATTAAACCATGCAAATGGATGAGAATAATAGTAGGAAGGCGGCTATCGTTTCTGTGGTTCCAGTTATTGCATTTCGTTTTCATAACATAAGAGAGATGACCAGAGTATGATGACACACTTAAAGTCTGATGATAAATTTAGTGTAGCACAACACATAAAATTAATTTTATTCTGCCATTGATTTGCAGAGTCGATGAAAGAAGTGTAATATATAAATCGACTTAGATAGGTTTACCATTTCAGCCTGATTAAAACGTTAAATGCCAGATGTATTGTGGGCTGGGTACGGTCTGAATGTGATCGTGTATTAAATCGCCTGTGTTTACACACTTCATGCATATTGTCAAGTAAGACTAGATAGAAGGCCAATGGAATTTCGTATCGGCCCAGGGCAAATGACTGTACTGCGTTTTCAGCACCACAGGGTAAACTTTAATATCATAGATATGTTGTAAGTACTAAAAACGTAGGAATTAAACAAAAATTAAAATACAAGATAAGGAAAGCAAGCTTACATGTCCATTAATTGCACATCAAGGCATAAAAAATTAGAGTAATAAAGTACCAGCGTATTATCAATTTGTTTTCCATGTTGGATATATATGTTACATAAAAAAACCTGCCAACACTATCCACATTCTTCTTACCCGTAAATCGTAAGGGGAATATTTTTCATCTTTCAGAAATTCACATATAGCATTTTCAAATATTTTTCACCATTCTAAAATTAAGATTCACACTTCAGTTGACAATAAGAGATAAAAGGTACGAAAAGCTACGTAGTTTTTGTTCTACTTAAGCGGATATGCATGAGCAAGATTTAATGGGCTCACAACATACTCCAGCTCTCTCTTCAGTGTCCAGTGATACTGCAGACATTGTAACTACTGAATCACCATTCTATCGCCCTGTTAAACAATCACACCAGCATGTGTATGCACATTCCCATAGCCGACTGTTTATATGTTTATGAGAACTATGAAAGTGACGATCGATCCTTACGCCTATCCTCGCCTGTAAAATAACTTTTACTCCCGATAATTCATAGTCAGAGAAACTTCTTCAAAAAAATGCGAATCGTGTAAGCCTATTGTGGCTTATTAAATACTGCTCAGTTTTGTACAAATTATTCCAAGACATACACCCGAACTGAGCTTTTCCACCGCCGGTCACCATCAAGGCTAAGTCCAGAGTATTATTACAGTCCGGATTCAAAATCTTCGTCAAAAGACAATTCATTGAAGTAGCAGCATGCCTGTATGTGCAGAGAAGTTAGGCATTGTGTGCTGCATGGAATCTTCGGGCCGGGCGTGAACTCAACGGTTCAGAAACTTAAAGGCTATCTTTTCCTGAGTCAAAAATAATAAACGGGCGTCTTTAAGGATCCAAGCATGTTTAATATTGTCTTTAAAGTTCCTAAAGCTTTAAAGCAATCTTTAAAGAGTCCAAAACATTAAGGCTGTCTTACAGAAGACTGAGTCCTTAAGGAGTCTTCAACTTATTGCACCTTTAAGTTTGCTCGTGTTTCGTGTAAAGCCTACAGGAGGGCAGTTTAAGAAAAAGTTATTATCATTTATTTTCTGAAGGGGCCACAAAGAGTTCCAGAGAGTTAAAGTGTGTATCACTGGTCTGGGCAAGCGTTATTTAAATTCACAATTCATAATTCATTAATTTCGTGTGTAAAAATTGTACAAAGTACATATAAAACACACATTATGATTATACCGGTCCACCAGGCCCTTTAAAATATAAAGACATATATGCACATAAATCAAGATAAAATTAAATTTGGTTACCATCCAAAATAGAAATTATCATTGTAGTTCTTAAAGCACTTAATACTGGGTGCTTTGACTATGTATTGAGGAAACACTGTGAATAGTGGTAACATTTTTTTATGTCTGATGGAAGGTACAACTAAGTTGTTGGTTACCCGTAGTAACGGCCGCCATGTTGAAACAAATGAGATGGGTATTATTTATTTATTTATTTATTTATTTATTTATTTATTTATTTATTTATTTATTTATTTATTTATTTATTTATTTATTTATTTATTTATTTATTTATTTATACTGGGTGGCCGAATCAGTTAAAACTGTTCTTTCATCGGGCCACAGTTACAATAAACAGTATTTCCAAACATAGCATAGCACAATACAATACAACATAAGATAATACAACATATATATGTATGTATATATATATATATATATATATATATATATATATATATATATATATATATATATATATATATATATACAATAAAAGAAATAAACAGAACAGATATAAAAGTACATGTTTAAATACAGATACCAAGACACACAGCTTAAAACATGAACATAAGAGATTGTGGGGAATGTAGTGATTATTTTTGCGGGAAGGCAAGAGATGTTTCAAAGAAGCCCACATTTGGCGTTGATTTTTAGCTTTTTTTAACATTTTGGGGTTATTTATCATATCCGTGACTTCGTTACGAAGGTTACGGAATATGTCCCAAAGTTGCTGGCAATCAAGGTCGATAGCTTTCTCTTGAGTAAAATCTTCGAGATTCACCTGACCAATGGACAGGCCGGCGCCGCCTTTAAGGCGTTGACGCTCCAGGGCGTGAGAATCGAGTCTGGCTGTGAGACACACACGGCGCAGAGCGTGAAATGTACGTCCGGGCGTGGAGGACCCTTGAAGAATGATCTTTAACGATGGAAGCCTTAAAGAAAGTGTCTTTAAGGAAGGTAGTTTTGCAGGCCTTTTTCACTCTGCATGGTGCGCTCCTTGCAATGCTTCCAAGGTGCGTTGATGGAAACTGTTGACACGGTTCCTCACCTCCACACCAAAGGGGTTTACTAAGTTCCATGATGAAGTGGATAAAGGCTACGGCTAGTGGCCTCTTGTAATGAACAATTCTAGGATACAGGTGCATGTGTTGTGGTCTCTTAAACCGTGTGAATTTGTTTATCAATACGTTGGCAGGGCCTGTCGTGTGTCTCGTTTCATGAACTTCACACCGGGCTTGAGCTCTATTTCAATAAAAGTGTGATATATAATGGAATGCTTTTTCCTTTGTAAAGCAATTTGCTTGCTTAAACGATGGTTGCATCTGCAATAGTAGTATATTTATCTTATTTATTTTAACGAGCATTGGCTGCCGGTCTACTTACCAATACTACATGCTTTCCACACCTATATACCAATGATTTGCAATACATAACTTCCAAATATATCAGCGCAAAGCTGAAGGGGAAAACAAGATAATAAACATGAAACAACATGTACGAGGTACGATTTTTTGTACCTTTATATGTAATGGACTAGAAACATGCAGGGTGTACCCGAAACAGATGCTCAACAGCTAGTGTATAACTGTTTCGATATGAAAGCATTTGTAGATTAACTGTACCCATGCACTCACAAAGGTGTCTACAATTCCATGATAAACAAACAGGCTCATGTCTTACCTTATGTTTCTTCCAACATTAGACAATAAAAAGGATTTCATACCCTATACTCACACAATAAAAGAACTGTTGGTTATTTGGTTTACCATATTTATAGCATATGGCTGCTTCCATCATTCTATTGCCGCCATGAAGCCACTTGAGTCAACTATTACTATTCTGAATTAAGGAATGGTCCCTATGAGCGTTTTCATGAACTAAAATAGACCTAGTGCAGAATTACTCCCAACAAAAATAATTTATGCGCTATGTTACAAATTAAAAATGAATAGCCACTTGCGCTACTTCCCGTTAACAACTGACATCGTACTAGGTTTGTCGGCTGTGTAAATCAAGTCAGCATATCGATTAATTGGACCGTATAATAAGCCACGACTGACTGCCACTCGTAATGTGTGCCTGTATTCATTTTTCATTCCAGCATAAGGACATAATGTCCCTCTTCATTTGTATAACAAACAAATCACGGTAATGGAAGATACTCGCGCCCTCCTTTAGACATACATGACATAGTGCCGCCTCAACTGCGTGCTTTGTCATAAACATATCAATTGAATGATTACGACCATAGTCAAAGTCTCGTCGGGGATCACCAATCTAAATTACTGTTTTTTCACTCCTGGGCTTCACATTGTGATATATATGATGCCATGGCATTGTTTACAGTCATGGTTTTAGTCAGCTTGGCGCACATCTGACCATTGGAACCAATGTACAACGAGACACGGTACTTTGGGTTGCTAAGTACAACTTTCATGCACAACAGGGTCGAAAGATGGCAAGTATGAGTGTATCTGAAACGTACAAACAGGCTCACACAGAAAAATCTGTCAATAACTGCGATCAAAGAATGACTAAGGCCCATTATTTGATCCATGTTAAGCTCCCTCAAGTATCATTTACATGTTTATCTTAGAACATGGGGGTCAAAATTAATCCAACTCTGTATTATTGTTCTGCTTCTTTTGCCTCCATATATGATATCCATATTTTGGGCCACCAGGGGCACTATATCTTAATTATTCAAACCTTAACACTGTAAAATGCACACATACTAAACACATTTCCCGCAAAGGTGCGTACGTACATATCATATGACGAAATACCTCATGGCCAGCCCTCACCTGAAAACGTTCAAATGAAAAGATAGCATGTCTTTTGACCATTCCGTTGTCGATCAAATAAATTCCGGATACGTTGTACACCTTTGTATGGAGAGAGGCAAAATTAGTTTCCTATTTCGTGTTTCAAATGCGGAAACTGTTCTATTGAAAACAGACAAGAGACACCAATGGGCTTGCTCATCACTTTCATCACAACACCTATTGACTCCCACAGACCAATTGGATACAAAAAGTCCTTCAGCTAGTCATTACCATGAAAAATCGAATAGGAATAATACTACTTTCTGTCACCTTACAGGAATATGTTGTTGGGGGTGTTGGTTTTTTGCTTCTGTTTTTGTTTTTGTTTGTTTGTTTGTTTGTTTTTTTTCTTTCGTTTTGTTTTATAGCAATTATCACAAAAACCTCTTCACAAAATGTTGTCTGGTGGAATGATTTACATAGAAGTTGGACTTGCCTGGTGTGACCTGTTTAATATTCTTGCAACAAATAACTATATCAAGATTATTCTGATTCCTGCTCCTGTCACTGTGAATTAAATATCAAAATTTTGCTGCAAGAATTATTTTCAATAATTTTGATTTTATCGTTATATGCTGCTGGGAACTAGTCAGGAAGCTTGGTTGGACTATTCTTGAGGAAAGACATAATTGTAGCAAAGCATGTTCGATGTGTAAATGTTAAAAAAAAAATTGCTCCACCATATCTCTCAGACAATTTCACTTTACAAAAGGAGATTTTATATTATAGTTTATGACATGTCAACTTGGTTTTAGTAACACTACCACCACCACCACCACCACCACCACCACCCTCCAAAAAAAAAAAGAGTTTTACAGAAGGTTATTTAATTACAGCGATGGTATGTTATGGGAAAAGTCATGTGGCAAAAGATAGGGAACAGAAGAATATAAACGATTCTGCGGCTGTCCGAAAGAACTACATGTTCCAAATTTAGTATTGCATTGACTCTGTGTAACCGACTAAGGGTGTGCCCTCATCAATAACAGTGTGGTCATTCTACCGATAAACGTTTGCGAAATTGTGTGAACTTCAGCTTAGGAACTTTTTTTATACGGATACTTTTAGTCATTTTGATATTTTATTTCTGATTAGATTACAGTAAATTGAATACATGAGTAATGGAGGGTCTGAATCCGGATCGTAGCAGGCAGACATGACACTTTGCTAAGTGTACTCTTCTTGTAATAATTCTCACTGTGCTAAATAAGTCATTGGTATAAGGTCAATTTTCGCAGCAACTTGACTTGTAAAAATGGTTTGTATTCGCCGTCCTTATTGTTTAAGCTGTGCCTCCAAATCAAATCATTTTCCTTATGTTTGACAAGCATTTTGCGACCAGTCATTGTTAAAGCCGAGCCACAAATAGTTTCCAATGCATGATTCACCACGAAAGACAATTCACAATTCGACATGTAACACGGAAAACCACTGTTGCCGCTTGTTATCGATGACCGGACCACTGTACTAACTAGTACGGTTACTTAAATTATCTTCCTTCCCAAATCTCCTTTGCTATTTTCTTGACACTTTTTCGTCATCATGCAGTTATATGGATAGAATAACGCGATAAATTTATTCAGCAAGAAGTAGGGAAGATCCGGTCTTATTCATATTGACGCAGTATTACACATAGGACTTGCGGGGTCCAAGCTGTGCCTTTGGCAAAAATTAATATGTTTAACGGAGTGGCTCTCCGTTTTAAAGCATAGCTGTAAACGGGTTTTCCTGCACCAATCACAGTGAGAAAAAAATCTATGTCAGTCTGCTACTGACAGCATCTGTCGTGAATTGAAAGCTATCTTTAAGCCTAATCGCACATGCATTGTGTGCCAGTACAACACAGACAATATGATTTATGCAACTACAAAATGTGCTGACCTTCATGTTTAGGTCTTGACACAAGCAACACAATTCATTGGTATCGCAGTTTCAAACATGACGCTTTTTCTATTTTAGTTAAAGTCTTTTAGCAGAACGACAGCACTAAAATTGGTTTCCCAAGTCCTGGCTGATATCACACATACATACCACAAAAATTGCATAATGTAAAATAAATTCATGCCTAAATTAGACACAGAAATTCTACAAAGCAGTGCCGAATGTACCCCAGCACAAAAACGCCCTAGTCTTATTAGACTGACCAAGGCAATAGGAGAAATGGTGTATCAGTTGGGAGATCACTGATGCATTAAGTATGATCATATGGAAACAATAGAGACTTACATTACTATTGAAAAATAACTTGTAACAATCTGTAGTAAAAATTCAAAAATAATAAATGTTAAAGCTTCACCGAGATGACGTCTGGTGAAGTATAAGTACAAAAATAAGACAACTTTTGACCAGATCAAAATATGTGGTATTATTTCGTGAAGCAGTTTTGATTCCCTTCTTGTTACCTTATCAATTAAAGGTATCGCTTTTATAACCACCAACCCAGATATTTTTTTTTCTTTTTTTTTTCGCAAAATATATTCGAGTTTTATATTTCTGATAATTTATATCCGCTCGCTTGTTCTAAGTTTAAAACTTCATGAAAGAAGATAAATGACAGAATTGCCAGTTGTCGATTATAATACAAAAACAATTTGGAATTATATCGGAAAAATATCACAGTACACCAACACAGAGTTGGCCGCTTAGTAAGATAACTAATGCAAGGGAAAAGCTGCAGAACAGAGTAACTTTACATTCAAGATACGTTATCATCGTACCATTTTCTCTTAGTGCGTTGATGAGCATATATAAGCTACTTGCATCAAGGATATCTTTTCTTTGGACCCAAAGATTTATCGAAGAATGAATTTTTATCACCAGAAACACTTACAGCTTTCAACAGACAACATTACAGGTCGACAGGGCTACAGTCCAGAATCTTAATATAAAACATAGCTGTTTTAATGCTTAAGAAAGTGTCAATTGATATACATATATATACTATCTAAATTCGCACATTCTGTTCATTAAAATATTAATAGTTGGTAAAGTTGTTTTTTTTTATAATGATAATTATATAGTAGATTGTAACGGGGGAATCCCAATTCAACAAAACTGTTTCACAGGGGCTCAATGAAACCACTCAATTATTTATTTTTCACATGTGAATTCAATGTGCATGTAAAAATCAGCGCGGTATTCAATACTTATTTTTGATATGTACGAATTACTTTGATGTTTTTCCTAAATTTGGCACAATAAAAAGAAATTCATTTGGAGATAGAGGTTCTTTGATCACGCAAAGTATGCTTCAGAATTGAGTATTATTATCATATCACCAATGCTACAAGTCATTAATTGACAAGGAAATTTAATGAACTGAAGCATTATACAAATAACAATAAATTAGGAATTTTACGCCGTTACAACAAGGAGGGGGGCACCGATGGAGCGGCATTAATTCCATGGTGCTGGGTTAATTTCATATTCCCAGGATATTTACAAGGCTATTGGCCGACATATTGCAATCATTTTGCATTGCAGTGGAAAGTCTGTCATCTTTGCACCTATTTCCAGTGCTGCTGGAATTTTGTGCTACAAAACAACAAATCTGTTTGTTTCTTTCCTCAGAAGAAGCAGCATGTGGTTACGGTAGCCCCCTTTGCTCACCTCTTTATGATAGTCAGGGCAGGTTGGTCTTTATGACCGCCACATATCAGAAACATAACTTGGCCTTTCTTAGTTATCATGAGATATATGAGCAAAGATAAAAAATTACGATAAATGCACCAGGTCTTCATCTTGAAAACAAAGATTAAACATTGCATATGTGTCACTTCCTAAGAAAAGAACATTCCAATTGCACAGATCAAATAACAATTCCGATGCCTTTAATCACGCTGCCTAAGAAGAAGCCGTAATTTACGGACGTGAACGGAAAGAACGCTCTGATGAATAAAAAGCAATACATATATGCTGCTTCCACACAAAATTATTGATAACACATTCGAAACTCGAAAAACAAGCAGTTATGCGCGCGTTCCACATGATACAGCACCACCTGCCTGGCTACGAGAATGCACAGGTAGCTGTCCCAGATAATTGTCTGATGTATCTCAGGTCCTCGAGGACAACATGAATTGGACTCAAAAGATCACATTTTAAATCGGTGGAAAGTTATGATTTGTGGCACTCTTCATGGCATTACAGTTAGAAACGCTGCGATCGTTACTTGTTCATTCAATAAGGTATGTCCGGTATCCAAAATGCATTTTAACTTTACAATCGATCTTTCCAGATCCTTTAGTGTTTTGGAAATTGGCTTATTCTCTGAATTAGGTCATGAAATTTCTGCAAATGCAGGAGGAATCTTCCTTGACTCTGGTACTAACAAGCGGGCTTACATTGGCACGTGACTGGGTAAAAGCCATTTTTGTAGCTTGAAGAGGCCCGGATGCGACAGACCAGGCAAAGGGCAATCGAAATTTGGAATTGGCAGGATCCCACTTAACGGAACATTTATATCCTACACTTTGATTTTTCCCGGAGCCGTATGCGCATAGTTTCCATAGTAACGTGTCATCTTGTAAGAATCGATGTTGCGGCGAAACTGGTATGCTGTCGCTCGGAGTCGGCCTTTCACGAGGGTAATGGAATTTGTCAAACTCAAATTTTACGCCTGGACGCCTTAAACGGATAGGGGAATTGTCCCATGCCTCCAATTCTTTTCCATCGGTGCCAAAGATCGTTATATTTGGGGCAACTGCCATTGGCACTTTCAGCATATTATGTGCGGGTAGCTCAGAGGGTGTTGCATTCAAGAGACCTCTGGCAAATACACGAGATCTGGCACGAGCCCTCTGTTCTTAAAGAAGAACTATGTGGTTATGCTTCTAAAGATTTCTTCTTAAAGCTCATACTCTGCACGCAAGTCCTCAAACATCGTCTTCACATATCATTTTAAACATACTTTTTGGACGAAGGCCTCATAAACATTTTAGGTGCGGGCGCAGAGATCACTGGGACACTCATACGTTGTCTTGGCACGTCAGACCTGCCATATGACAGCGCGTCAGCTTAATCCATAGAAATAAAAAAAAACATCCTGGTTTCAGATTTTGTGCAAAGTTTGGGATGGATTATTTGGTCAGGTTGACCTTCAACGTAAAAAGAAACTATGGATACTTATAGGCGAGTCCCTGGTAGTCAGCGTTATTTTTTCCCACCTTCCCCATCATACCTCACAAAAAAAAACATCAGAGTGAGGCACAGAATGAGCGATTTGTGACTCTTTGCGTGTTCGATTCCAAAATGTGAACTACTTACTTTATTTAGCTTTACAAAAGGTACGTTGGAAAACACCTCGTATGAATATGATGCGCACTACACTGATAACTGTGTTGACCGGTAACTTCTGCAGAGCCTCCATTGGAGAACGCCTGCTGCAGAGTATTATATTTAAGCGTTGCAAATACATTTATTTCATTTCAGTCCACTCCTGAAAAGTTTGCCCGCTGCTCACCAACTCTGACAATAAAATTCACGCGTTAACTATTTGGATTGGTCTTCTTAACTGGTTAGGGTTTGTCTCTATTATTACCTGACATTTATAGGAACGCTAAGATGGCAATGCATATACGTTGACCCGCACTTAGACTTGATATAGTTTAAGGAATTTGATGCGCACGATTAGCTGCCCCAAGGGGTAGAACTTGTCTTAAAAATTGTATTATCTATGTTGACAACTTTCGTAATAAATTGTAAAAAACGCCTGTGAACTGGAACATCGTTACGAATCAAAGGTAGCACATTTCCATGGGTCCCACGTGGAATTCGTCACGTGAATCTCAGCTGTTTTCCAGGCCTCGTGAATGAATGAACTTCTTTACCAGTAAATCCCAAATTTGACATCCATACAGTGACATGAAATAGATTTTAAAAAGTCCGTAGCTAATACCGATATTGGGTAATGCTTTAGCAAATTAAGCTATGAAAGTATCAATCTGTCTGAATGCACTTTTACACTATAGCTACATGAATTCAGAACAATAGCATTGCCCAGGTGTTCAGAACGGTTTATATGGCCAAGTGAGTTCTCATTGCAATATGTTTGCCTAGCTGGGATTATAAGATGATACATAATCAGGGAAATGCCAAGCATGTGTATAAAATCTCAGACATCGAAGTTGATACTGGGGCCATCAATACAAAAGCATGGGTATGAGCGAGGGCACCCATGAAAACTGGAGATGTTCGCCGGCAAGAATTTGTACAGTCAGCTCAGTCTAAAATGTGAGACGATTGTATCCGATCGCTCGGCTGGCCGTTATTCGTTTTGTCTTTCATTATGCACAACTGACGTACAAAAATATAGTATAATGTAAGGAAAAATTTATCTAATTGTTTATGCAGCTCTTAATAAGTCATCATTTTTAAATGTATATTGAATAATATTCAGATCGTGGCTGATCTGGATGGCAGCTGGATCAATCTACAATTAAATTTCGACTTGCACATGATTTGGCGTGCTGTCGCTCGCATAGTTTGTAGGTTGTGTTCTTTTCGTCTTTTGTTAAAACAAGAGGACTGTGACAGTCCTGTGTTCAACTGACCTTGCATGCACAGATTGAAGTGGTCCTGCAACGAGATAGATTGCAAAATAGCATAATTCCATTTGCTCCATTCATCGTGCAAACGTTATTATTTGGCTCTGAAAATTGTACCTTTCAAGAAAAAAAGCATTTGTATGCTGTATAATCGAACATCAAATCCACAGGTAGGCCTTGAGCTGTTACATGATTTTTACAAATAGTCGTCATTACGGGTGGTGAAGTAGTACATGTTCATGATGGTATACCCCATTGTATTCCACTAGCTGTGACGTCTTATCTTGTCAACAATTCTTTTCGTGTGGCATTGTCGTTCTATCTGTGTGCGTGCAATGGTGTTAATTCTGATAATGGCGTTTCATTGTTGTATCTTGTGTCCACTTCTCTTTCTCTTTGTCTTGCGAAAGGGATTCATATCTGCGCCCTCTTTCCCAATAGCTTTTTTCCTGAATAAATATAATTTTAAAACAAGTGGTCCTGCAAATTCTTGAATGATATCAAGGTCACCTTTGTTTAAAACAATACTGTTGCTGACATGTACATATCCCCTTATCGATTTTTTCCTAATTTTGATCATTTATTATATAATCAGAAAATAACATCACCGCCATGTAGTGAACAACCTTGGCGGGCCTCAAGTCTACATGCATTTCCAATACGTTTGAAGAAGATCAAATTTACAGTCTAGGAGAAAAGAAAAGCAAAAATACACAAAAACTCATAAAAACGAAAAAAACAATCACAGGGCCACCTGTTGAACAATTAAGGTCTATGGGTCCCCTGGAGTGGTGCCCTTATGCAAATTCGAAGCAATTGGCTCGGTGGCTTTTAAAAAGAATATTTTTTTTAGATTTTGCAGTAAAGAAGAGGAAGAAGAAGAAGAAGAAGAAGAAGAAGAAGAAGAAGAAGAAGAAGAAGAAGAAGGAGAAGAAGGAGAAGAAGAAGAAGAAGAAGAAGAAGAAGAAGAAGAAGAAGAAGAAGAAGAAGAAGAAGAAGAAGAAGAAGAAGAAGAAGGGAACCAGAAGGCTCTGACCTGTGCTCACATGACCTTGTATACAGAGACTGAAGTGGTCCTGTGACCTTTGAAATGATAATAATTTCATTTTTCTATGAGACTATCATCACAGCTTGCAATATATAAGTCTTCACTCACTCATATTGTTCGAGTCATCATTTTTGAGATGAAAAGGATCCACCTTTACCAGGATAAAAGCCGATATGTTTGTTTGACCTTTAAAGGCCACTTTAGGTCAAAATTAACAAAAACCATAAGAAACCTTATACGTAATTTCTTATTAGTGTTTAATAGTAACCATGGGCCAAAGGTTCACCATTACCGAGATGTCATAAGTCAAGATGTCAGTTTGACTGTTTAAGGTCAAAATCAACAACACCAGAAGAAACCCTATAGGTACTTTCCTATTAGTGTTTAATGGTAAACATGAGCCTAGGATCTACCATTACCGAGACACAAGCCCACAGGTCACAGTTACTAATATCCCTAAAGTGACAATGCCAACATGTACAGTGGCTACCCTCTTGTAAGGCTCCTCTGATGAGAGCCCTCCTCCCCCCCCCCCCCTACAGAGGCTACTTCTCCATGCATCAATTATGGTATTTTCATTTTATTTCCCCCTCAAGAGAGGTCACCCTCTCATAAAGCCAGATTTCTGGTGCACTTGGGGTGGCCTTATAAGAGGGAGACCCCTCTAGATTTACCCTTATCAATAATTTCTTAATTCAATAACTCAATGAAAATCAGGAAATGCTAGGAGCACTATGTAGTGAACAAACATAGTGTAGATTAAGTCAGGGTGCACTCTCACATGCGTTTTGTGTAAAGTAAAAAAATATAAAAAATCATGAAAATACTTTAAATTGTTACAGCCCCACTTGTCAAACAATTCAAGGTCCAGGGGACCCCAGATGTGTGCCTCTGCAATTTCAAACAATTGGCCAGACACTTTTGGAGATTTTTTTCCAGATTTTACCAAAGACAGAACATAAAAACTCATTGAAAATTTAAAATCACCGGAGCATGACCATTTGAATACACCCCCACCACGTTTTAAGTGAATTTGGTAAATGCTTTTGGAGAAAAACTTTTAAATGAGAATTATCATTGCTAAGTACAAAATAACCAATAAGAATGTATGCACCAATCAACACGTACCCGAATAGAATAATTCTTTAGAAATGGGGGTTCTGCATCATCACCACCTTCTTGCCAGACAGTACGCAGTGTGGCATTGTTCTAGTCTGAGGGATTACGACCTGCGCACTCAATGGTGCTACTTACAATTTCATGTTTCTCTGTGAAAGATACAGTCAACAGCTTTCCTCGGGACACTTTGCGCCCATTGCGTATAAAGTGTCCCGAGGAAAGCTGTTGCCTAAGACTACTTTTTGCTTTAGACTAGGCTGCTGGCAATTGAATGAAAGGTATCTTCATGAGGAATTTGATTCTTTTAACCAATATATGTTTAATGACAATGAGAAAACAACTATAGCAGTGATTAGGACTTTAAGAGATAATATACAAAAAACCTGTGACAACAAGCAAATCGCAGGGTCGCCTCTGGATCAAATTAAGGTCTAGTGGTCCACAGAGGTGGGATTTTGCCATTCAAAAGCAATTGGCGAAGTAGTTTAGGAGATTTTATAAGATTTTGCCAAAAAATTAACAATTTGGAACAATTGGCCAAGCAGTTTTGGAGAAGATATTATAAGATTTTGCATATAAAATTGACAAAATAATTCATTAAAAATATAAAAATCATTGGAGCATAACATCTGTTTACACTTCCTAGCACCCAAAGGTACATCCCCACCAAGTTTGAGAGGATATGCCAACGGTTTAGGAGAATTAGAAAATATCAAAAGACGACGACAACAACGATGACGACGGACGGCAGCCACTGACCATCTACTCAGTTCACGTTTTTGGTGCTCCGTGTTATACAAAATAAGTCTCCACTTTCGCGGTAAACAACTTAATCCTCATTACTTAGGTGCGCATGTCCTCTTTGTTAGAACATGCATACAATCCTGTGTACTTTTCCACGCGGGAGACCGCTTCATTACACACACACACACACACACACACACACACACACACACACATATATATATATATATATATATATATATATATATATATATATATATATACATACATACATACATACATACATACATACATACATTGTATATAAAATATTGCCGAGAACCTTCGGCTAAGCCACAAGTTAAGTCACGGCTGAAGTGATAAGTTTTCGAGCCGACGCACTGATTTATGAGACAGCCGACTGATAGAAACATTAATGATATAATGATAGGATACCCGAAACCACGTTTCGTGAGGCGGGTAGCAGTCTATCAATTTTAACTTGGAGTAATATTGAGGGGCAAATCCTACCTTGTTTTATCCTGTTACTGCGTCTGGATGGTTCTCAGTTCCTTTTTCCCCACACAACAGACACATGTTGATCTGTTTACATATGCAGCAATAACCTGGCAGCGACAGGGCATATGCCTATCTTTGCAATGTGGGCACTTAGACATTCTCAAATATATCGAAAGACTTTTGCAGCGTCTAAGAGAACAAGTTGTACGTTAGTATCATTTCTTTTACAGCATTAATTGATGCATTTAAATCGAATGACAGTACGTCGGTTAGTAGAGCTATTTGCGTTCAAACCAAACTGTGTGCAGTGGTAAGATGTTTCACAGCGTTTCTGATTTAGTTGGCATTATTATCAGGAGAGTAAAAGCATGTATTTTCTAAACAACAATCAAACCTGATACGCCTTTTCATTTAAGTTTTAAAGATTGTTATTTCGTCTTTTTTAAATTATTCCTATTTATGTATGAAGATACATGTACATGTCAGCAAAACGATTTGCAATATCATACGAACTCCTCTTCAATCACCGATTCTTTCATTTTTTTCTGATTCTCATCAGCATATTACAAACACTGTTGTTAGATAAAGGATCTATTAGTCTGATGGCAATGTGTATCTCTGTGTTGATCTTCAGATACAATAATATTTATAACGCTATTTTGATCCCGTTCTATTCCTCATATCTGAGAGAAGCCGATTCTGGGAAATCGTTATACTTGCATAGATAGTGACGGACCGAAGCTTTCCGTTTATATAAAACTGGTCCACGAAGGTGATAAAAAGAGAAGTTTGATGCATGTTTCCAGGGTGATGTAACAAGTTGAAGGTGACCTCCTGTGTTGAATGACATATGACCTATATCTGCCAGTGGCTTTACTTGAGCAGATATACAGACTTGGCATGTACTACAGGTAATAATATGCTGGCGAAATCTGAGGACAGTATGTCCTTAATTCCTGTTTCTTCTTTTAGTTTTAGGTATATACAAATCAAGTACAAAAGCTGGGTTGTGATTTGTACGTTATAGAGAGGATTATTGCAATGTAATGATATTCTTATACAGGTGTGGGCATAATTATTTGGGAAAGACGGTTGCGGCATATGCTTGTCATTGGTCACCTAAGGTCAATTAAACATGCAAAAGTGACTAAGAGTTGAAGCAAGCAATTTGATACATTCCTCCTGTATACTCGTTTTAAGATGTGGTTCAGCCCAGTGAGCAACCAGTTATAACACTTTCTGTGTCAGTGTTCTCCATGCCTCCCAGAAAGCCAAGGCGCCGAGTAAAGCGATACGAAGGCATTCAGGTGCTGTTACTGTGTCGGCCTGCCACAGCACAGATACCGATAGAAAATGAGGGATGTGTTCATAAGTAGACATTGGCAGCATACCCGGGAAGGATGCACCTAGTGCAATGGCTGCCACGAAGACACTGGTACACAGGTGCAAACAAATAGGCCATTCCTCCTAAAAACTCACAACTGCGAGCATTCAAAATGTTATGTATCCCGGTAGCATGTTGGGGGTAAACAGGGGAGCCTGCGGCCAGACTCTCGTCTGGCAGTCTCAAGGCAGGTACTCGTTATCAATTCTTTAGCAAAATAGAGAAGTAGACAGAAAACTGCAACATATCATGGCATACCTGCACCGTTTGCAGCCCGACTGAAACGAATACCTCCATTACTCTGGAGGCTTCCACAGCAGGGTGTAAGGATGCCACAGCCAACCATACGCTCGTTATGCTTCTCTGTACACCGACTTGTGCCGTCGGTAAATATGGGTAGCCAGGTTGAAATGGTTGAGAAGCAACCTGGTTCATCTAAAACATTCCACAGGTAGTCAGAATTTCCATGTTGCTATACGTCCTTACAAAAATTTTAAGGGGAACCCTGACATCCAGTGTGTAGTTCACCTCTAGTGGCCTAAAATTTGCCACTAAATTAAATTAAACAACTTTTTGCTTTACATCATTTCGCGCTTGAAAGTTATTCAAGGGTTTATCATGTTTGATGTATATATATATATATATATATATATATATATATATATATATATATATATATATATATATATATATATATATATATATATATATATATATTGTGAATACATTTACTTTGACCGGTTCTAAATTTGGCGGTTTTTGTATTTTTGACTTATCACTGAAACTTTAAATTTAACCATTTTTGTTATAATGCATATCCATACCGTATTAAAAATCGTTTTTCACTGGGTTCTTATTTTAGGGGCTTTGAGGCATCCGCGAAATAAGCGAAAATTAAAACTCAGTGAAATTAAATGAATTCGCCGTAAATACATGTTTCGGGTGGTTTATGGCCAATTATGCACTGCCCACTAAAATTAATACGATGGAATAGAGCCAACAGCCGGTTTGTGCGTTATGCCCATGTTCTGCGTGTCAATTATAATCCTCAAACTGGACCGTGGGCAGTATATATTAAGTATAGCGTACCACAGTTTCTGGGCATTTATAGCGTCCCATAATATCTGGGCAGATTTGCTAATGTGTATGTTTCTGAAACCCCCTAGGTAGCGCATTTAATTTAAGGCAAACATGGTTTATTGGCATTTTTCAACTGCGGATAAACCGAACAACTGCCCACCAGACGGTCTGAGGATTACAATTCTGCCGGGTCAATGGTTTGAAAGAACAGTTCGGCTTTTTCAAGGAGCCCAGTATACATCAAAATGATGACCTACACATAGCGAAATTAAGACGTATACAGGTTCTGAGAATTATAATGTCAAACAATGAAAAAAATCATATATATGATTGAAATCTGTCAACTTTTGCAAACAGCTTGAGATATTTATTATTTTATATCTTTGTATTGAGAAGCATGATCAAAACGAACAACCAGATATTGTAAAATCGATGAAGAATAAAGACGTGTGTTTGAGTGTGTATGTGTGTCTGTGGCTGTGTGTGAGGGTGTGCTTGTGTACATACATGTGTTTGTGTGTATGTCTTCATGTGTGTATGTATGTATGAATGTATGTATGTGTGTGTGCAAATCGGTTTAGGACATATAATTCCAACTGCCTTTGTACCCCTGATGTTCATGATCCTTTTTCCACACACACACACACACACACACATATATATATATATATATATATATATATATATATATATATATATATATATATATATATATATATATATATATATATATATATATATATATAATGTTCGCAACGAGCGGGACTCGAACCTGAAACCTTCGGCACCAGTCGCCTAGCTGAAGTGGGAAACGCACATATCCACTCGACCAAATCCCCATTCCTAAAAAAGAATGGTTCAATGGAGGTAGTTATGTGCGAGTGCCATATCAATATATATATATATACATATATGTATGTATGTATGTATGTATGTATGTGTGTGTGTGTGTGTGTGTGTGTGTGTGTGTGTGTGTGTGTGTGTGTGTGTGTGTGTGTGTGTGTGTGTGTGTGTGTGTGTGTTGAAATTCGGAAACTTATAAGCGGAATTTTAGAGGTCTGGAATTTGCGGGACGTTTTCATGCATTCATGTGAAAACTACTAGGCCACAATAAAAGATCAGGAGTAGGCTGGCAAAACCGAGCTATAGATCGTACGTTTTAGTTATTCGTGTAGGTGATAGAAAGCTTGAGAAATCAGCAGGTCCATATAATCACCACAGGTTTTATTAAAGAAGTGCAATCCCTTATCTCCCAGAGAGCTAATGAAACTCTTAAAAAGCACAGTGATTTAATTAAATCGATAAAAGCAAGGTATGTGATGCCATGAAATCGTTGAACAGATGTCTCTCTATCATCATGCAAGTACTGTTCAAGCACATCTCATCAGCAGTGTTCAAGCACATTTGGACATTTTGCTGCACGTTGCGCCATGTACTCTGCTCAAGAACATTGAGAGCAGTGTGTCCCTACATGTTGAATGGTCTTTAATGTTTGCTTCGTCTTTTTCCCAGTACAGATTTATTTACACGTGAAACCAATGCAGACACATGCTATGCTACTAGATTTGCCTCTTCTTTCCTGGCTCATTGTCTGTATCATTCTTGGTGCTTTTTATCATTGGATAAACTTCTTGCTTAGGAATAAATTACATTTTGTACAAATATTCTGCTTATCTGTTTTCCCATATTCACAACTACTCACTCGAAATAAGAGGGCAGACCCACACGAACAAATAAGGAGGTCAGACAGGTCAGAGTGAAACAAAAAAGAAAAAAATGGGTTTTATAATTTAGAGTTACATTTGGGTCGGTTTGATTTCCAGACAAGGAGGAATATAAATGGGTTTTTTGGGTTTTGGGGGGGTTTTTTTCGTGTATGAAACATCAGAATCCAAACAAGCACAATACGATTGAACACGATGATATTTACACATGATCATGCATACCGTTTGTAGCGTGAACAAGCGATACATTATCGTCCATTTCTTACACAATGGGCCCACTGATTGTGATCAGGCAATCCGTAAAATAGCCTTGTCATATGTCAATATTTTCATAAAATTATTGATGACTTTGGTATTAAATACAATTCCTGTCTGAATTAGAGATTACATGTAGTGACCGAGTTTTTAAATTGATTTCATGCACTGACTGTCCCAGCGTTTTCTGGCCCGTATGCAAGGAACTTTCTCAAGTAACCCACTTGTTATTATTTAATCTAGATAACAAATATATTAAACTGGAAATCATTAAACTCTCATGTTCCCTTTTTATTTCTCTGGTGTTGGAGAGAGAAAGCGGCATAATGTTTAGATATTCTTTCCACGCTTCATTTTGGTATTACAGGGAATCATAAATTGTTCAAATATAAGGAAAGAATAAAAGCAGAGAGGATTGTTGCTGGTT
The DNA here is from genome assembly GCA_964020975.1 of Hermodice carunculata. NCBI lineage: Eukaryota > Metazoa > Annelida > Polychaeta > Eunicida > Amphinomidae > Hermodice > Hermodice carunculata. Next base: position 33,289,377 of record OZ026630.1, read on the forward strand.
CGATGCTTCTTGCTTGAGGGTTTGCCTGTTCATGCTGGATTATAAACATTTTCCTGTTCTAAATGAAACATATCCCATAATAACTTTAAAAAGACGTGAATATCCGGCAGCTTCTGGGCTTCCCGCTTCCCTCGTGTCAGGCAATGGTTCTTCGTGTATCTGGATTTCTGGCTGCAAGTTGGCTGTTAGATAATAGCGTCCTATGGATCTCAGTTGGTAGCAAACATGCAGTACAGGAATTGGTTACTATGCATCTCAGTTATTGGTAACATACAAGTATGGAAATGTCTAATGTGTACCTACGATGTTCGCGGCACATTTCCTGTTTGGCAATGTAGCATTATATGTAATTGGTAGCACACTTGCGGATTACCAGTGGCTTCTTTTTATGCCTCTGTTAGACCATTTTCATCATGGCAGCGCCGCAATACTTGCTTGTAAAAAACATGGCGTTAATAAATGTCTCTTTTCTTTTGGTGTACTATTTGCCAATGCCTCGTTGTGCCATTCCCTCTGTGGCAGCACATGTGCGGTATGACAATGGTTTATTTATGCATTTCTTATTCGATAGCATATTTGTTGATAGGCGATGGCTTGTTAAGCATCTGTTTTATTGGCAAAATCCTTCAGAAATGAAGTATCAGCTGTTATCATATAAATAAGCAAGCATATTATCTCCGCGAAACAAATTACGCCAATGACAGCAGAACAACCTACTAAAATTGAACATTCTTCTGATTAAGAAACAATATCAAACCAATAAACATGAGACAATCAGCTCCTAGGCAGCGTGCTTATTTACAATACCATTATTATGGATGGAATGTTTGGTACTTCATAAATACATGGAGAAAACGTCTTGGAGCCACTGAAGATGAACTCATTTTCTGCTATCAATCCACAAAATATGGTGTCAAGAAACTCCCTGAGGAGACCGTATAAAATCCTTAACATGTGAAATCCTTGACGTTGAATCTTTGGTGTAAGCACAGCCGGCCAATAGAACACACTTATTGCTGCAGAAGTATCATAAGTACAACCTCCAAATAATGCAACATTTGTTGACACTCTTGACAGAATCCCTTCCCCAAAACTAATCTGAAACTAAAATTGAATTATACAATATATATATATATATATATATATATATATATATATAATTCAATGAGTACAATTTGTAATGCAAAAATATAATATATATTGTAATAGTACCTTGTACTTCATGTTAGTCCGTTGATGAGGACGTAAGGTACGATAGGGTCAGAAAACAAAACACAGGCTCAAAAAAACATGACAAAACGATAATTCTGTATACAAGAGACTGATAATGTCAGAACATTCATCTCCTGATAGGTCAGCTCTTAAGCTCTCTTCTCTCACGAGACACAGCTCCTGGACCATATTTGCTGTACATAAGACATATGTTGGCGCAGGCTGCAGACCCTGCTTTTTTTGTTGGTAACAGAGTATCTAGGCCAAATGAAGGGAGGATAGCTTTTGGCATGCCGTATTTTTGATTGGCTGTAATTCAGTGAGCTACATACACCAGAGTGACTCCCAGAAACAACTAAGTTAACAAGAGTACTTACTACAGCATTGGGACTATGGAATACCTGATTCAAAAATTTAAGAAAACGTTTATGGAGTTGGGCATCTATGTCAAGACCTTCACAAATTAAATGAACAAGATTATTGTGGCATCTGTAAGGTAGCGTCCATAAGATTTTAACGGCCTTTCTCCATGCAGCATAGAACATATTCACCTCCTCACTAGACAAATCCCACAATTAGTAACCGTTTAAAGACATGCAATAATTCTTGAGTAATTGATATTTAGTTGTAGAATATACATGCTTGAACTGGGCCATTTAAAAAGGTAACTTCACCATTAGAAATCCTTATGAAATTTCTCATGTTTTCTTTGGTCACACGCGGGCCAGACAGGTTACCACGGTGTTTATATGAGTCAACACTTTGGACATGCTTAGCGCCCAAAGAAAAGGAGATATCGCAAGGCATTACATCGCATTAAAAAACAGGTGTTTTAACTTCTCTGGATTAAACTGTACATAATACTCTTTGGAGTAAGAGCTACATATGGTCAACAATTTAGACATGAAAAATTAAGTCGGTGCTAATAATGCAATATTGTCAGCGTAAAATACGGCACCAACAAAAATATTACCAATGTGGCCCCAACAATTGGACTGTTTTAACCTCAGAAGCAATTCATCTACATATATTCCAAAGAGGATATGTCAAAGAATTCCAGCTTGCTTAACTGCATTCGAGCAGCCGAACGATCTTGATGTGTTTCCCCATGTAACCTAAACATTTTGGTTTGCATTTATTTTTAATAAAAACAATATAAAAAAGGATTTAAACCCTTATGAAACACATACACTCTGAGACCACAAATGTACAATTAGTTGTGGATCTGTTGGGGTTAAACCCAAACTACAAAATAGAAGTATTAACAATAATAATTATTCGGTCTAGAAGCTTACCCAAAATACTACCAAGGGCAATGCCCATGTAATTTTCTGAATCGCTTTTACATTTTCTTTTCTTTTGGGATAGGGTGAAGAATTACATTCAGGAAACCATGTAAGGCACAACCATGAGTGACCATAGAGGTAAATAGTATGTATAGTCGCTCGCAGCCATTGACAATGTGATCAGAGTACTGACCACTGTCTCCGTCATGTTTAACCAGCTTCAGCGACTTGGCAGCTTGTTTTACGTTTTCGATAATCATTGATGGAAATTGGAAGTCGGTATTACTTGTGTTACATTTTCTTGGAATTAATGAATCAATTTGCGATTTCAAATTCATCATACTATTCTCGCCATAAAAAAACTGAATTATATAAATGTTCAAATTTATTGATAGGACGGTTACTTTTGTCATAACATATGATCCAAATAAGAGTCCTGATGTATCGTATCAACAGTCTGGTTAAGCGGTCTCCGCTGTCCTCACACTTGTTATTACTGAACTGCTGGAACATCTTTGCAGGAAGTCTGCTTCAGCTGTTCTTGTTGCATTTCCAACAACACACAATGCGGGATACAGAAAGGCATACATGAACCAATACTCAATTTTTTTGTAGTATCCAATCAGTATGGCCATTTTCCTGATTTATATTATGCAACACAGGTCATCTTGTGCGATGGGTATGCTGTATGCTTTTTCTGATGACACAATTATCAAAACCAGATATCAGTACGTGGCTGCACATCCCTTGGTTACTTTGTGATATGCCTTGATATATATATATATATATATATATATGGAAAAGTAATATGTTATACAGGCAGGAAGAGAGTTAACTTGTCTTATTTTCGAATATAAATACCCCTGTAGCATAAGAGGGCCCACTGAAAGGTTGTCAGCCTGGAGAGCTACCAGATGGTCTGGAAAGTGAGGATTTCAAGAATATGCTCCACTTGTATACTGAGCAATTGAACTTGCTTCAGGGAGAAAAGCCCATTATAGAGTATTCCTCTGCATCACCAGAGATCAAAGACTGTTACTTAAAGACACATATTTCGAATGTCGAGATACAGAAAAAGATTGATTTTCATATTTTGTTGATAATAGAAAAATTTATGAAAATATAGGATTTTCAGAGAGAAGTACAATATATTGTATTTCCTTTGTTCTTACTTCTTATATGTACTCCCTTGACTGGTACGATATACTGCATTTGTTTTGTTGCACGATCCATCCTGAGATAACCAAGATATTTAAAGCTTCCTCGAAGATCGGTTAATTATATCTAACTATTTCTAACTGAAGACAATGCTAATTAATGCACTTGCCTCTCATTCATAAACATCCTTATACTCACCGACACCACTAGATCCATTCATATTCAAAATTTTATCGGAAAAAAAGGAAAGAACTGTCTATATTTATGGAAAAACATATGAGTGCCAACTGTTGTTCGCTTTTTCACAATAAGTTCTATCCTTCTCAATCCTCAGTGGGTGCAATTGATCTCTTTATGTCCAATAGCTTGCCTTACTTGTAATGCCTTTTATACGTGCATCTTCGATTGGTGAAGCTTTTGCTTCAATTCAGTAACATTCTGATTTGCCTAATTTCTTCAAGTGGAGTGTTTTCAATTAACGGGAAATAGTAAACATTTCACAGTCAAAGATGGAACCTTATACAGATATATACCTTAAACGAATACTAAATTTTGTCAGTGCGTTAAATCTAAGCGTATATTATAAAGCCTTTCAAAGGGATTTGCCGTTATGAAAAGGAGATCCTGAAAAGCTACCACTCTTGCAACCTTTATGGAATCACTTTAATCAGATCTTTTATATAATCAACTTGACAAAGACAATTTTTTCATGTCATCTCCTCCAGCTCTGTCAATAATTTCGGTCTTTCGTTTTTGTCTCCTGTTTTCATGGGTTTAGGTTTTAAGGTATTTCCTATCACTGTTTTGAGTAATAAATTAATACAATGACATATTGTTCCTATCTACGTCATGCAGCCCACAAGCATATCTGCCGTGTGGTCTGCATTTAGATGTTCTATGTCAGTATCTGTTGCCAGTCGTACTGTATACACATAGTCGTCACTATGACCTGTACTCATTCCATACTAAACTTGTAGAGGCCTTGTTCATTTGCCTGGCATGTCATGCTCCAGCTGCCGCAATGACAGCCGCATTATGAATCGCGAAAACCATTCAGTTTAGATCAGGCCTGTTACCATTTCAATGGAAGCTGTTTTGGACTAATCTGAATATACAATCTTTATCATATTCTGGGTAAATGTACGGAAAACCCCAGCCACGGGTATAGAATGAGTTGGCAGAGCAAACGGTTATGCAGTTTGACCTGAGGTATGGCGACAAGTCCAACTGTCCTTCACCGGTATAACGCTGTTTATCAACGTGTGAAGCTTTGGTCCGGCTTCTTTGGCATTATGATAACTAATTATTGCCGACGCATCTTACGCGTACCAGGAAGTTAATTTCATTACAATACTTTATTGTCAGTAAATGTCATTAATTTTCTCATATTGGTAGCGAAATTGCTTACGTCATATAACGAACGCTCCGGTATCGTCATCCCATTAGCTATCAATTCTTCCCATTGACTTTTTACAATTGTCATGAGTTTCCCTGGTTGAGATATTCGATAACATGGGATTTCCATTGCTGTCAGATGATTTGATAGTACAATAGGTGATATTTGGAAATAACGATTTTTGGTTTGAAATCAGCTGCCTTAGAGGCTTACAATTAAATGTCCTTCAGTTATATTGAGAGCAGCAGGTGGACAAAACCTGTTGTACTGTATGCATCATTTGAACACTCTGGTGAACTACCTTCTTGTTTGATGGGGATTTACATCATCTCAATCAGCATATCAAAATCATCTCAAAATATCTTAAACAGTGTCATTCAATTGGAAGTATTCATATTAACTGGGATCCTGTACTGCCACCAGGGCTGCAGCAGGGAACTTGACAGGAAAGAGGGCAGATTCGTGTCTTAAGCAAGACCAAATGGGCTTCTATGACAAAAGTAACCACTCGAGCAAGTAGAAGGCATAAGACGAGTCATTCAGTAGGTTTTAAAACATACAAGATGCCAAACATATACTGCGTTCGTTGATCATAAAAAGTGTTGTTTCTGAATGGAAAGTAACATAGCTGGTAGAAATGCCCTCATCATAGGGAAAGCATAGTTCCGTTGCATACCAAGTGTGGGGACCAGAGCAGGTCTGCAGTTAACATAATTAAATACAAATACCTCCTATTGATATTATATTGAAGAAGACAAGTATAAATAAACATTTATAGGCCTTTGAATCATCAGTAACGATCTTAAGATCCAGTGTCTCTCACAAAGCGATTTCCATACAAAAATATGCTTTCAGTTTATCAAATTCTTAGGAAATAAACATTAGGTTTATTGGATATCTGGGATGAAGCTGTGCATTATATTTAATTTAGAGGCCAAAGAGGCCAAAGGTATAACCTTTAAAGAGATTCAGTTGCCAAAGCGAATCAGAAACCTGTAGTGTTGTACTCCATAAGTATATTGTTCCAAAAGATTCGAACTTCACAAATGATCAATCAGACAATGTAATTTGAATGCTAATGACATCAACCTATTTCAGTAGATAGACAACGGTACATTGTATCATTGAATTTCATGGAGAGTGACGAATGTACAATGACCCAAGTGTTTGTTTACTTAGTAGATGTACTGGTAAAAATATCGATTAAAACCATTTATAAAACGTAACCAGTATTTAACCCTATAATTCAAATTGAAATAGTATTTTTCAGTTGGCGTAATTAATCACATTTTACGCTGTTACAAACGGGTTACTATGATGTGCAAGATGACAGTTCGTATCGGACAATTTTGAAACATTCATCAACTGGAGATCCCTTTTACAATGTTATGTTGCACAATGTGCGGATTCCTCAACGCTTTTGCCTTAATGAAGTAATGTGTGTATATATATATATATATATATATATATATATATATATATATATATATATTCTTATCGCTTGAACGTAATAATCAAGGTACTTAAACGCTCTTGATGCAGTTTCTATCCAATTATTCAAACTATACCAATCCGCGGCAAATGAAATCATAAATATTAAATAGCTATAAGTTATATTTGCTTACCTCATGTGCCCCGAAAAGGCAACTGATTTAATCCACAGCTTCCATTTACTCATAATTAAGACAAAATTTAGCTCATAATGACTTGTCAAAGCACAAACAGAACTGATGACCGTTAAAAAATAACCAAAAGAGTTGTTTAAAACGGGAGAAGGAGGAGGAAGCTGCAACGTTTTATTTGAATGTGAAGGATATGCGTAAATGTAGATTAGTGGCTCACTCGCCGGCAACAAAATGTGTTACAGGCAGATTCCCTGTTATTCAAGTGCAAATTAGCAACGTACTATTCTGGTGAGGCAGATTTGCATAGCCAGGCGCAGTGCCAAGCTCCAATCCACAGTGATATAAATGTGAACCGTGTGATGTAAAAAAAAAAATCCATTATCATTTTCGTCCTCATGAGGATGCTATGAAAATACCGTGTCCAGGGCTTTAATGAAACTGTTTGCTCAGGGGGATGGGAAAGATTTGCAAAGCTGGTTTGTTTTTAGTTTCTTTAACATTTCTTGAAAGCACACAGTGAAAAGGTTTACCAAAGTTGCCATGGAAAACAGTATTGTTCAATTATTTGGACACTGGGAGAAATCGAATGTAGAAGTCATTGGTTCGCACACACTTCCTGGAAATTTACCAAAAGCTATCAGTTCAGTGCTAAGAATGGTGAAATTCAGCAGAACATACAATTTCGTCAATATGTTGTATATGTCATTATAAACCATCATACCGTCATAGCCAATTTTGGTGCCATGTATAAATATGTATACATACACACACACTGTGTGTATACATATATATATATATATATATATATATATATAAATAATGTAAAGATATTTGCACACAAAAAATCATTCCCATTTGCTATCTATCTCTGCTGGCCGATGTCGTTGCATTTCACTGCAAGTTAACATGACTTCAAGCCAATGAATGAAAATAGATGAGCAATAATTATGTTTATGTGTATGGGACCAGAGCTGAAAAGATGCAGTACTTACCCGCAGTGTAGTTCTGTGTCTATCAGTATTGAATGCTATAAGAGGAATTCCTAGGTATTTTGTGGCCATGCCTACAGTATTAATAACACTTTGGTTTCCTATGACAAAAACAGCGGTAACATTATGGTGTCTGACAGCATCACACACATAAATAAGCATTTTATAGGCATTTCCCATATCTGGTAACATTACTCCTTCCAATAGCACCCTCTTACCCGCCTGCTCGTCGGAATTGTTCAGCGCATCCCTAACAATCGGGCTATGTGTGCTGAAACTACCATACTCCAAGACGGCTAAGATTTGGTAAGTTTCCCTGGATAGTGGCCCTGGGGGGTGGGGCACTGTAGGCCCCACCGTCAGGGCTTGCGATGCCGTTGTTGTAATGTCTGCGTTGTTTAACGAAAACCGTGCAATGAACGCCGCCACGAGCCATACATGCACGCACTGCACGGGCAGAACGCGTGCCATCGTCTACTCAGCCTTTATCCCATGTTCTGCTTCGGACACGCTGGATGGCATGATGTGCAGCAGGCTCGTAGTGCTCACTTAAGAATACATATCCATGGTAATTTCCTTACCCCCAAGTAAATTCCCTCACCGTGGACACCCGCACGTGTAAATCACAATAACAAACACAACACTGGTCGTACTCCACACGGGTTGACCCATCACAGCCATCACTGCGTTGTCAGTACCCGCATCTTCCTTCTCGTTTTCCTCTGCCTAACTTGCGCTGTTGCTCTGCTGGATCGCTGGATCCCCTACGTTGTTTAGTAACTCTGCTTATGGCTTGGGAGGCCTACCGTACCGATGCACCCACCATTGCCGCCACTTCAAATGGTGTAATTCAATTTGAACAACCCTATTTCCAAATGGTGCGCCTGGTGGTGGAGCGCAGTGGTCACAGACTGAGCGCTCGCTTCTAGTATCGATCACTAGGATTCATTATTCAATAATGCCCGAGTGCTGCATACGCATTCTGTATCCGTCTTCAGAGCCTTCATGTCTCTCTAACGCCCTCCATAATAGTCAACAAATAAATATACACACAACATGAATATCCAATGTTATTTACCATATCGTTAAGATGAGCAACATGAGGTCGGAATCCATTGCTGGGGAGTCACTCTTGTCAGATGGTAACTTACTTCCGCAGGGTTTTGTTGCTTGTTAGAAAAAAAATGAAGATCTCGGCAAAGTCGTCGCAGCACGGCCACTTTTGCATCGTTGCATATACATATATATGCATTTACTTTACATATTGCTTTTTCAATTTTGCAGTTGCACAAATACATGTCTGCTTTTATGTGGTTACATTGCTATAGCACCTCCAGCAGTGGCCAATGCCACCGTTTCGCTTTACCAGTTCCGCAAACAGCAAGAGCGGATATAGAATCTTCACGTACAGTGGGACTACCAAAACTTTGTGTAATATTAAGTTACAGCATACGAAAATGAACGTAAGTCGACGGGCTGCATGCAGCCTTAGCATAGAAGAGTAAGATGGTGTCAGTATGCAGGTAAGGAATTCAAAGACTGCGGTGGACATACTAAGTGTTACGACCTGAATGTGTTTACTATTCGAGGAACCTTGATCGTGCTGCAGCTAAATTATGAGAATCATTGTGTGACGTAGCAAAAGCTGACACGAATTGAAACTGGTGACATTGTGCTGGCATACACCTATTGCGACAGTACATATTCTTCGGAATGTAAACCTGACCGACTAGCTCATCTTATCCTGTGGTTGATATTAATCAGACGCTATGGAAACTAGGCTGTCACTGTCTTAGTGATATGGTGAGACAAGGGAAGATCTTTACAGAAGCTGAGCTGCCATGATAAGTGTTCTTGTGGCCCATACAATGGCTTCCAGCTGCCAGTCAGGGGCCGACAAGTCTCATGACGCTTGCCATAAAGGTTTGACTTAACTAGGCCAGATTTCACACGGCAGCAGGTTGTCACAATAACGGCAAATGTTATGCATGGCTTCATGTTAAACATGGGTTCTACGGCACACACACACCGAACAAATCAATGCAACCCTTTTTCTCTGGGCTGCTTTGTAGTCAAAAGGAAGTGAAATCAGATGTCGCATCTCTCTATTTGTTTGTTCTGGTCTAAGATATCAGATTCATTCATATCGCACGTAAGCTATGATTTGCGGACACTTATTAATAAATACCATCACTTTAGGCTTAAATATTTGCCGGCTACAAGAAGTCAGTGTAACATGGTGCGATATATTATCAGATTGCTGTGTGTCTTACACCTATTCTTCAAAGGTTTCCTTAAACGGAGCCATCAGGAACACATATAAAACATCCGATTACCTGACTTCTGTTTATTCGATAAGAATTTCTTAGGTACCAGTATTTTCATCGCATACCTGTCATGATACAGTCCACTCAGACAAGCGCACAACCACAAATTACCCTTTTTGGGTGACTGCCGCTCTCAAGTCAGGAGGGAAATTTAATTTCTTCGCATTGGTATTGGAAGGTGCATGATGTTTTGGTAATTGCTAAATCTCTGCCTTCTGCTGTATTTAACTTTGCTGTCATTGTTGGGTTAAAATTTTTTAATATGGGTAATATTTTTTCTGAACTATCTCTAGATCATGCGATATATATATATATATATATATATATATATATATATATATATATATATATATATATATATATATATATATATATATATATATATATATATATATATACATATATCAATAAACCTACACGAGGTTTTTCATAGTTCGACTTATTTATTTTATTACATTTTGGGACGTTTATTAAAATTATTTTTCGGGATCAGATACAAATAGGAGAATGTCTTAATCTGGCATATCCAAAGGTTAAGCCAGGTAAGCCACGTATTTGCGGCGGCTTAGATTGGCAGAGGACGGATGTTTCAATAAAATGGACAATGGTATGTATTACAGTGAATGTTTTTATGACATCCGAAAAATATTTGGCAATTTGCGTGGAACGCTGAGGGACCTCGGATGGCTTTTTACCGCAAACCGTTCACAGCCTCACTGTCGTCCAGCCTTGTCGTAATAGTTATTTAAATGGCATCTAAAGAAATAAGGCACGTGCACACTTTGCCTGTTGCTATTTCCCTCCCTTGTGTATATCCAGTTTTATCAAAAGCTGAACTTGTTGCAAACTGTGGTCATTCAATAGCCAGGTAATGGACATTATCTGCTGATGAAAGCGAGTATGCCTGAAATTAAACTCGGGACCCGACAGGGTCAGATCATTTGCTACTATATACAACCTAATTTATTCTCTCATATTGAATATTTCCATCAGTACATTAGATTATGTGACATTGTGAGTTTGGGTTTTGCACTGTAGGTGGCAGCACTACACGTATGGGCTGTGGGTTGTTGAAACGGTTGAGCTTCAGCTTACTGTCATTCACAGCGGTCTGGATTTACAATTCTACAAAACTTAATGAAGCAATGAAAAGAATGATGCTACCGTTGAAATGACACAAGATATTCATTTGAGGCCATCTCTCGAATACACATCTCTGCACAAATACCATTTGTCGCTGTCGCACCTACTGCTAAAACTGAAAACATACATGTGCAATTTATGAATAAAATAATATCTATATGTACAGAGAGAGAGAGAGAGAGAGAGAGAGAGAGAGGAGAGAGAGGGAGAGAGAGAGAGAGAGAGAGAGAGAGAGAGAGAGAGAGAGATGTGATCCTTGGTGTGCTTTGATTCATTCTAATTATAGCTGGCATAACTTGTTTCAGACAGTACTTGTGCACACTTTAGGACAACTTGTTCACAGATGACATAATTGTACGGCCTTATCAGTGTATTTAAATGCCACTTTGGATAATGACCAGATATGTTATAATCACTTTATATCCCGTGAATTTTCACTAAAACATCATGTCCAGCATACAAAGTCAAAAGAAAACATAAACATCTTACAAACAAATGTTCATGTGGTGCACCTAATGAGGATGCATGGCACTTTTTCTTTTCATGTCAAAAATGCACTGTACCACAATTTCACCTTCATGCCAAAATTATATGTCTTGCTCCATTTAATATGCAAACACTGTTATACGGCTCGCCTGGCTGCTCGCTCTCTAAAAATACTGAAATTTCTTGGCTGTTCATGATGTCACCTCAGCGACTGGTCGCTTCAAACCAGTGGGTATTGGCTAATTTATGTATAGAACAACCTTATCTTTCCTTCGTGGCCGGCCGCGGCGCCGGGCCTCCCCTCGCTTGGGCAAGGATCTGAGGGTTCTCTCCGGCCACTTCCCGGTACGACGGTGGGAGCGGTGCTGGTGTCTGTGCACGTGGGCAAATTTCTACTGTTTCAATTCCTCTTACCCACATCTTAAGTTAACTCCCGGGAGTTAACTCAACTACTCATTTGAAATTTACTTCTCCATACATTCCGACATTCAGGTATGCCTGTGGTTTACTTCTTCTTCTTCTTATTTATTTAGTTATTAGTACCTTTTTCACCTTATGGCCCCTCTGTCTGTCTTGTCCATGTCTCGTTGCTCTCTTTTGTGTTCTGTTCGTGTCAAGTATCGTCTTGCGTACCCGTCTTTTCCAGCGAGAGGGATTAAAATAGGGTATCGCCCTTTTCCCAATCCTAATTAACTATATATACCTTAAAAGTATGTAATTTTGAGAATAAAATACGTTTAAACCAAACATCTTACGTGAAATTAGATTTTTATTCAAATTGAATTTGCTCTTTCCCCAGCTTTATGGGTTTGACTGCATTGTGATGAACCTCTGAAGCTGTCTTAATAGACACTTTTTTAGCAAGTCAAGTTTATTTTCGAGACTGAATAAATGATAATTCTGTCAGAATCTTCAAGAAACTGTCTTTGGTGGCCAGCAGCCCTTCTGCATGTTTATTTATTGATACAGCTACAAATGCCAAAACCGACTGTCAAGGAAAACAAGTTTGGTATAGTTTTTCCGGCATCTTTTGCAAGGTTTAGTATTATGCTCAGCAGTGTCCATAGAGAAACGTCTCTACTGGATGTCGTTTGGTTATGGTGATCATAGCGCTGTTAGATTAGACTGGCTTTGGAGGGCCAGACTAGTCAGGTCAAAATAAGGACATGAACAATAAGCCAAGCCATTCCCAGCTAACAACCTTTACATCAAGCAAAATTTAAGTGTGAGGAAGAAAATGCTGTAAATATCATGCAGATGAACTCAGCCAGTTATATTTGTTTAAGACCCCATACGCATTATAACAAAAAATATACCAAGAAGCTACCATCTTGCCAAAAATTTGTCCCAGGATACACCAATGACGGTGTAACATTCATAAATCTGATTTAATATATTGAACAGATAATTTTTGTAACTACTCAGACGGTTTGGCAGTCAGTCTAGTCATAGGTTGATCAGTAGCTGTTCGTCGGTCATCCGTCTACAATTCACATTTTCCACTTCTGTAAAACCGTTGGCCCGATGCTGTTGAACCTTGGTGGAGATCTACATTTCTTGGGTTTCTGCTGAGTCGGGAAAATTATCACTCCCCAGTGATTTCTTTTTTTCTTTCTTTCTTTTTTTTTTTTTTTTTTTGTTATTTTTTCATTTTCTTAAAATTTTTAGAAGTCATTTTTCCGGCAAAATCTTAAAAGCAAAATTTCCGAAACGGCTTGGCCAATTGCTTTTAAATTGCATAGGAACATTTATGAGTAACCTTATGTTGTTCAACAGGTGGCGCTGCGATTTGGGAGTGGTGGTGTTGGCGTGTTTGGGGATGTTTTTTTGTTTTCTGGATTTGTGTGTGTGTGTGTGTGTGTGTGTGTGTGTGTGTGTGTGTGTGTGTGTGTGTGTGTGTGTGTGTGTGTGTGTGTTTTCTTTTATCATTTTTACGTGTGTTCTCTATTTACAAGTTTTCCATAAATATCACTCTGGTAATGCTAAAATTTGAAGGAAAT
>OZ026630.1:33303198-33326198 GCA_964020975.1 Hermodice carunculata
ATACCTCCTAGGATGCTGCAACAAAGTTGTTCACAGGATGTTGTTCTTCTGGATTCCTGATTTGTAATGAAGTTTTCAATTCAGATAGTTGTGTGTCAATGCTCAAGATCCTGCTGATCACTAGTTGAGTCAATGGGGACTGCAGTGGTAATTCACATTTTCCACGTCCCCAAATCATCGACCACATTCAATTCAAACTCGATGGGGACAGACCATGGGCAGCTCTTCACTGAATTTGTTCAAATGGTCATACTCCGGTAATATTGTGATGTTTTGTGACTTTTTCTCATTTTGGGGGGAAGTTTTAATGATCTTGTTCTGCGAAATCGGTTTCATGTATATGTAGTTTTGTCCAAAACCATTCACCAAATGCATACTTTTGTTGACCGTTGAGACTGGCTGTGAATGTTTCTCTAGATAAGCTTTCCACGTTTGTTCAAGAGGTCATGGCATAATGACTTTTGAATTATATATGATTATTTTCAATTTCAGTTTTGGCGCAATCTTAAATGTCTTTACTGTGGAATGAGATAACGAATATTAAAAAAGATATATACATATAGTTTATTGTTATTGTTGTTTGAATGTTGATTGTAGTATGTAAACTGTTTGACTGACCGAATAAATGGTTGCTTGAATGGTGGTCATGTTTTGTGTTTCCAAAACCGGGTAGTACCTGACCGGATACCCGGGTACTTAATTTTGATACCCGATAATGTCCTAATATATATTATATAATATATAAACAAGCACACACACACACACTACCAATATAAATGAAATTTGTTTCCAAAACCGGGTAGTACCTAACCGGATACCCGGGTACTTAATTTTGATACCCGACAATGTCCTAATATATATATATATATATATATATATATATATATATATATATATATATATATATATATATATATATATATATATATATATATATATATATATATATATATATATATATATATATATATATATATAAATATATATATATATATATACAAACAAGCACACACAGACACTACCAATATAAATGACAGGCAGGCCATAAGTTTACCGTAAAAATACAATACCAAATGACTTGTCATTGATTCAAAGAAGTCAACTACAGCATAGAATACACACTGTAAAATTGCGTATAAAATTCAAAGACATTATGTTACGTTCTTTACATAGAAGCAGTAATTTAACCTACTTAAACAAAGATTTGCATGACGTAGATATGTGTTTACTAAAATTTAATTATCGTTAGCCCTGGCGCGTTAAGCTACGAGATGCTTGAGCTGCTTTACACAACGATCAGAATTAGAACTTAGAAAACAGATTTATTTCATAATGTGTTATTATCATGCTATGTAAATTCCATCAAAATCATGGAGCTCAAAGCTTTGTCTAACTAATTAGCCTAACGTTCAAAGGATATGATTTACTTGCACTGAAGAAGCCAGGAACATATCGGGCAAAATACATATTTTATTTTTAAAAAATATTGCATATGGACTGCTACGTCCTAACTGATAACAAATTATATACGCACATTGTTTGTAAAAATGTCTTTGAAAATTACATCGTTCAAGTTCATCTGAATAAAGTTTTCGTTATATTGTGAGAACTGATCTAAATACAAGGTGGCTCGTCAAGTCACCAGGGCTCTTCAAGACCACTGAAAGAAACATAACATAGTCATGTCCATGATTATGTATGACCATGAGTATAAATTTAGCGTTAAAACATATTTTGGAAAAAGTGTATTATTCAGATTATTATAACGTTAAGTGCAAAAATCTAATTGTTAATGGTACTATGATATAATCTGATTATTTATAAGCCTGATGACCAAATTTGTGCGTAACATTATACATTATAATGAAAATAGATACATATTTATAAGATATATTTGATTTAATCAACTGTAATGTTCCAAATATCTCCCTCCTTGACAAGCTATTTTACCACGTTTATGAGAATTTCAATACAAAGTAATATCATGAAATACAATGTTTGTAAAGGTAGGCTCCTGTCGCCTATTAACAATCATGTTGTTTGTGAAAATATTCTTTTAGAGAGTGTAAAAATGAGTGTTAAAGTTGCACAAAGACAAACTGTAGGCCCACATAAAATAGATGCAACAATAAACCAAGTCTTGAACAAACCTAATATTCATCGTCATCATCAAATAAATGCTATTGATAATAATAATAATAAAAATAATAATAATAATAATAATAATAATAATAATAATAATACTAATAATAATAATAATAATAATAATAATAATGATAATGATAATGCTAATGATGATAATAATAATAATAATAATAATAATAATAATAATAATAATAATAATAATAATAATAATAATAATAATAACCCAATATTGGGAAAAGTTAAATAAACATCAAGATATACAGTGGTAAGTAAGAATGCAAACCAAGCATATAATCAAATATCACATTGACTCAAGAAATCAGTAAAATACAATACTAAAATAGGAAAGATAATTTGCTGCATTGCAAATCAGTGTGTGTGTCTTCAAAGCACATTGGTATGGCAATGTACAACTATTCCATAACACAGGAGTAG
Organism: Hermodice carunculata; assembly: GCA_964020975.1. Classification (NCBI taxonomy): domain Eukaryota; kingdom Metazoa; phylum Annelida; class Polychaeta; order Eunicida; family Amphinomidae; genus Hermodice; species Hermodice carunculata. The sequence continues at coordinate 33,305,779 of OZ026630.1, forward strand.
AGATTGGAATGGCATATCTATCTATCTATTATAGCTTTGAAGGTCTTCAAGATTTAAAATTTCTAATGGTGCTATTTAGCGTAACTTAAATTGCTACAACTTTTGTTTTGGATTCATTACATGCGCAATGGTCAACAATTCCCTAGTAAAAGTTGAAATGACATCTCTGTCTATAATAGTTTTGAAGATATTCAAGTTTTAAAATTTCAAATGCTGCTAATTAGCATAATTTAAATGGCAACAACTTTTACTTTAGAGTCATTACATGCACTATGGTCAATAACCCCCTAGTAGAAGTTACAATGAAATTTCTATCTGGAATAGTTTTGAAGATAATCAAGTTTTAAAATTTCAAATGCTGCTAATCAGCATAATTTAAATTGCTACAACGTTTGTTTTAAATTCATTAGATGCGCACTGGTCAATAATCCCTTAGTAGAAGTTGGAATGACATCTCTATCTATTATACTTTTGAAGATATTCAAGATTTAAAATTTCAAATGTCCCTGATTTGCATAATTTTAAACATCTTCATTCTTCTGTATAAAACGGTCAAACTCCTTGTATGGAGGTACAATCATGCCAAGTTTGGAGTGTCTACGTATAATTATGTCCGAGAAAAGTGTCGGACAAATTTGCCGGTAAAGAAGAAAGAAAGAAAGAAAGAAAGAGAGAGAGAGAGAGAGAGAGGGAGAGAGAGAGAGAGAGAGAGAAAGAAAGAAAGAAAGAAAGACAGAAAGACAGAAAGAAAGAGAAAATTCGGGAAAAGACAGAAAAATGTGCGTGGACACATACACTTTAATTACAGTTACCAATTTAAACCTCTAACAACAGATATAATATTACATAATCAGCAAATATCATAAAATTTGAGAACAGATATGTAGATACCCATACATACATACATGTAAAAAAAAACTAAATCTCACAATAAAAAGATAAATAAGTGCCACATCACAGTACATGTGCCAGATGTACCAGCGGAGATCTTGAGGGCAATGTTGGCTGCACGTAATAGGGTAGCCGCTACCGCTGCCACCGCCAAGAGCCAAATCCACTCCATTGCACACATCACTTAGCAAAATAGAGAGAGTGCACAAATCATGGAAACAAGATATGCCCAAATGGTATTGACTACGGGGTTCCACCTATAAAAGGATACAGTCTTTGTAAAATACACTAAATTGCCCGAGTCTTTAGTAACGAGCGCTGACCAAAAAAGAAAAAGAAAGAAAAAAAAAGAAAAATCCATCAGAGGCAAACCCTAAACTTGTTTGGTTATTATCATCTTTCTTATATAAATTTTGTAATTGTAATCCTTATTGACAAAGCTTAAGTACATGCATATCAGCACATATTGTATCTTCAGTTGAGGGATGGCGGTACAAGGCATAGCCTTCTAGACATCCTCACACTTATTACTTTTGTTGTATTTCTTATTATGTATTCAACTTACTGTTGTGAAATAAAACTATATATATATATATATATATATATATTGAGTACCCAAGCAATCATGAAAAGAGAACCAGAGCGCAGCTTTCAATCATAGCCACGATTCCATATCCAATTCATCTGACTACAACAATTCGTCAGTATTCATATAAGTGAAGCACGCGATGTTCGGCTTCAAAGGAATGCATGACAAACAACAATCAAGCTGAAATGAAGAAATAATCTGGCAGGTCTTGGAACATATTCCCAGTAGTGTATATATAGTACTTGTATTAGTTTTAACTAAGTCTCAAACGTCAGCCTGTGGAAGATATACCGGTTCATTTCAAGTAGGTTAAATTCATGTCATTTTCCAAAGGAGGTATCTCTGCATAAAACTGCAACAGATAAATAGGACTTTTGTGACCTGTCACATCCATCCTACTGTAACGTCAATCATTTGGTTAACAAGTCAAGCAAATTTTGCTTGCCCATATGCATGTCCAAAACTTCATAAACACTATCACGAAAGTCAATATAATATTTTGGAGAACCAATGAATTTTGAAGTTTGATCTTGTAAGTAGCTTAGGCATGAGAAATGTTCATCTCTGGAGAGAACAGAATTCGGTTTTTAGACTTAGAGCATCAGTGAAGCGATCGACGTTGACATACAGTCACCATACAAGCCTTTTAACCCTTTAAAGCCAAACCGGCTAGAGGAAAATGTCCGTTTCAATTATTTTTATACATTTTACTAACTTCACTGCTTGGTTGAGACCGAGAAAATTGATGTTATTACTCTCTCTGAAACTTGGCTCGATACTAGCTTTTCTATAACCATTTCTTGACTATAGACGGTGTCCAACCTCCTTTACGCAAGACTCATCAGACTCAGACTCAAGACTCCTTTATTTGACCGAAATATACAATGTACGATTATAGACATATCTCAAAGCCGTGGTCAGTAGACCATTATTAAGGCCTTAACAGCCACTATCATGGGGGCCACCTAGATATAGTACAAAGGAAGCATAGCTACAAATGATAGAGTAGGTGTAAAGTAGATAAAAATGTTTCACTTAGTAAGCTACGAATTATTTAATGTTTATGATAGGATTAGAAATGATAATTTATGTAATGAAAGTGACTTTCGGAGGCTGTTTACGAATCAAACCTACGGAAGATTACAGACATAGCAGTTTGGGATGGAACAAGCAGATTTATATTTGTTAATAAAGTGTTTTTTCACATATAAAGAAAAAACAGTTTTACTGTGGGTATAAACCTTGTTCTGTATAGAGTTTGGAATTGTTTTGAATGTTTTAATGATTTCATGCCTTAAACACTTACCTGTCCCACCCAATTTTCTTCTTTCTATAAATACAAGGTTACTACCTCTTGTGTAATGATTATGCATTTCATAGGCTGTATTTTAAAAGTTTTGAAATATTCAGGTAACTGATTTTTTCTAAAGTAAAAGTAGATCTTCAGTTGTTGGTGTATATATATGTAACCACTTTTTAGTAAATTTAAGCTTTTAAAAATAGGTTCTGTATGTGCAATATACTTTTTTCATTTTTTTTATTTCCACAAGGGTTACATACATACAAAACACCCAAAGTTTACAATGCGATTGATATGTTAATAAACATTTGAGTAAACACAGAAAAAGAACTGTTACAATCTATTATTTGAGGTGTAATGTTCATACATTAAATCTATCTATATAATGCGAAGAGGAAATATTGCTTATGCTTCTAGCCTAAAACCTTGCCATTTTTTATCGTGCTTACAAATTTTACTTCTATTTCTTGCTATACAGTATTCAATAAATTTAATCTTCTTTATCACTGTTACAAAGTCTGTAATATGGGGTAGAACATTTCTATATTTACATCCATGTATAAGTTTTTTACCCGGTATAAAAATCAAATTATAAATTGTATCCAAGTTGTTATCACCCAACAGGACCTGTTGAACAGAAAATTGCAAGATCTGAACATTGTTTATTGAGAAGCATGTGAAACCTGTCTCTAGAATTGAACAGCATGACTACATTACCAAAAAAGATGTTTAATAGTTTTAACTTCTGTTTTGCAAAAACAGCATAAATTTGTTTCAACTATTTTCCACTCATATAGTTTTTCATTAGTATAAATAATTTTGTGCAGAAATCTAAACTGAAAACTTCTAATTTCTGAAGAGATTGTCGCTGAATAAATGTTTTCAAAATATTTAAACCATTCAGCTTCCTAAATCTCACAATTTAAAACTGCATTCCATTTTCCTATTAGTGGCAGCTGGCTTTCAATGTTATTTTGTAACAAAAAAGGATAAACAAATCGCGGAACTTTACCAATATTCAAAACTATATCAATTTTTCTTTTGTTTTCTGGAGACAAGTTTTCACGTTTGTTTTCTTGATTTGTTAAATTTTCTTAGCACTTTTGTGGGATAGCAGATATAAGACCTATATACTGTAGATAATTTGTTGATATTTGGAATTTTTGTGTGAACCTTTTAAATGATAAAAAAAAACCATCTCTGGATAACAAATCTGAAATATACTTGATCGCTTTATCATACCATTTCTTATAAAAGACTGCTTTACCTCCTATTCTAATAAGTGAATTAAACCGCAATGTTTCCTTCATAATGTCCACTTTTGTTTCTGGATTCTTATAATTATATTCACTCCAACTATAAATCACCTCGCTCCAAAATGTACTCTTCACTTTACTAAATATATCTTTTACGTCAGATTTGTGAAAATTACATTCCCATAAATAATTACCTTTGCAAGGCAACTGACGTAAAATGAGGTGTTTCCATGCTGCTTCTGATTCTGAAGCAAGTCTTTTAACCCAGGCACATTTCATTGCATGGAATTGGGAAAATATATGAGGGATTCCTAGTCCACCTTGATCAGTGGGAGAGATCAAATACTTTCTTTTTATTTTATCAGGTTTTTTGTCCCAAAGGTATTTCAATATAAGGACCTCAACTCTTTTCATTAAGGAGTCAGCTGGATTTAGGATAACAGTAACAAGATATAAGAGTTGTGATAATGCTAGGGATTTTATAATTAAAGTTTTACCAATAACAGAGAGGTTTCTTTTATCCCAAGAGTTAAAAATTTGTTCAATTTTCTTTAGTTTAGGCAAATAATTTAAGTTTTCTAATTTATCTCTTTCTGGAGTTATTTCTATCCCTAAAAGAACTGCAGATCTATTTGTCCAGCATAACTCTAAATTTTCAGCATATGTAGTCTTTGAATCTTTTATACTTCCAATACGCAGTACAACAGTTTTGTCTAGATTTGCCTTCAGCCCTGACATTACTTCAAATTGCGTCAATAGGTCAAATAGGTAATTCAGGTTAGCTTCATTAGCCAATAAAGTGAAGGACGTGTCATCAGCATATTGAGATAATTATACTCTTTGTCATCTACAGTGATCCCAGAAATATTTGTTTTCTCGGACAGCAATAGCTAAAATTTCAACACATAAAATAAACAGATACGGAGAAAGAGGGTATCCTTGACGGACGCCTCTAGAAATTAAAAAGGGATCTGAGGTCCAGCCATTATTAATAACACAGCTTTGAGTGTCTGTATATAAAACTTTTATCCACTGTTTCATTGAGGGACCAAATTTAAAAAAGTCTATACAATTTTGGATATATTTCCATTCTAAGCCGTCAAATGCCTTTTCGAAATCAACTAGTACAAGAAGAGCTGGTATATTATTTTCATCGACAAATTCCATCAGATTAATGATCTTGCTTATATTTTCTCCAATATATCTGTTTTGCAAAAAACCAGTTTGAGCTTCATGAATCAGATCCTGGAGAACTTTCTTCAAACGGAAAACTATGCATTTTGCTGCAAGTTTATAGTCTTGATTTAAAAGGGAAATTGGTCTCCAGTTTTTTAATTCTAAAATATTTTTGTCTTTTTTTGGTAAAAGTGAAATCATTCCATGTCTCTGGGTTACAGATAACATTCCTTTGCTGTAGGTAGCAGGTAGTGCACTTAACAATAAGTTTTTGCATTTAGCCCCCCAAAATTTTGTAGAATTCTGCAGGGTATCCATCAGACCCAGGAGATTTATTGTTAGATATACTTTTAAGTGCATTTAATAGTTCATTTTCTGTCAGCTGTCCTTCACATTTTAACATATCTTGTTCAGATAGTCTGGGAACTTCCACATTGTTCAGAAAAGTTGAAATATCTGGTGCTTCTATATCAGTGTCTGAATTTCCGCTGGAAGTATACAAATGTTCATAGAATTCTTTTTTCTTCTTGTAGTATTTCAGCTGGATCATTGATAATTTAATTGCAAATATTTTATTTGTTTATTACTTTGTTATTAAATTTTCTTTTTTCTAAATTGAAAAAGTATTTGGAAGGTTTTTCACCTTCTTCGTACCAGCGTACCTTGGTTCTTAAAATTGCACCTTTGGTGTCATACCCTAATTCTTTTTCTTACTCTATTCGGATATTTTTTAACTTCATTTCATCTTCATAATTCAGAGGGCCTAATATATCATTTTCGTATTGCTTTATTTGCTCCTCCAAACTATCAATTTTAATTTTTCAGTTCCGTTCGTTTTTAGCCGCATATTTCATGGTTTCTGAACGAATTTTCACCTTTATCATTTCCCATTTCAATATGGGGTATGAAATATATGAAAGATAATGAATTGGTTGACCCAAATTACAAAGACAATGGTTAAGAATTTAGGATTAATATCGTTTAATGTCCGAGGTATTAGAGATTCACAAAAAAAGGGAAATATTCAGATGGTTCCACAAGAAAAATTATTCTGTGTGTATGTTACAAGAAGCACATTGTACTGAGTCTATCGAGAAACAGTGGTATGCAGAATGGGGATTCAATATATATTTTTGTCATGGTTAATCAGATGCACGAGGTGTTTGCATACTGTTTAAAAATGATGTTGATTACCAAATTCATAAAGGATAACTCAGGAAGATATTTAATTTAAGATGTAACGATTCATCAGCAAAGCATGACAATAGCTAATATATATGGATACAATGAGGACAAACCAGCATTTTACGAAGAATTTATTGAAAAACACTTCCAAACGATCACAGAATTATTGGAGGAGACTTCAATTTTGTTTTGGATACAGCTTAAGACAAATTTGGAGGAAATCCAGTTACACATTTTAAAAATAAAAAAATTATTAGTGACTGGATGGAAGATACAGATCTCTTAGATATTTGGAGACAAGAACATCCTGATGAATTGAAATGTACGTGGTGGAGGAAAAACCCTACATTTATTCAGTGTCGTTTAGATTATTAAACTGATATCGTTTGGGCTATTGGGCAAAATTGAAGTGGCAGATATACTACCTGGATATAAATCGGACCATTCAGCCATCACTTTGAAAATACAGATAAATAATCAGCCCAAAGGTCCAGGTTTCTGCAAACTAAATTGTTCTTTTTTAAAGGAAATTGAATGTGTTAACATGGTAAATCATCTTCTCGAAAATGCAGTGCAAGTTACTGAAACAGAAGATCCAATATTGAAATATGAAATATACTTGCTGAGGCTTATTATTCTCATGCATTTTTTGGAGTAATTTAATTCTTGTATTATTATGGCCTCCAAAGTAGAAATAGGTAAGATGAGGAAGTCGTAGTGAATTATACATTGTTTGCAGAATATTTGTGAAGTATTCTTTTAATTTGATACCAATGGTTATCTTGGATGAGATTTTATCTATGTGACTTTTACAGTTTAGATGTTTGTTAATTTGTATGTCTAGAAAATCAAAATCATTTACACATTCAATTCTTGTGTTGTTTATTTCTATTTCAGGAATTTTCACCACTCTTTCTGGGTTGTGAAAAATCGTGAATTTTGTTTTCTTTTCATTTAAAGACAATTTATTGAATTTCAACCATTTACGTATTTTACTTAATTCGTTGTTTATATTGTATAATAATTCTTGCGTAAGGTCAAATTTAAGTAAAACCTGTCGGGAACTGAATAATGTATCGTCAGCATACATAATCGGCTTAAAAATGTTGGAGGCCATATGTAATTCATTGAAATAGATTATGAACAACAAAGGGCCTAAAATTGAGCCCCGTGGAACACCAGTGACAATATTTAGAAGTGCTGATTTTGTGTCATTTATTTTGACATATTACTTCCGGTTGGCTAGATACTTTTTGAGAAGTTCTAGTGCTGTACCATTAATGCCATAGTATCCCAGTTTCTGAATTAAGATATGATGGTCTTAAGTATCAAATGCTTTGGAAAGATGCGTGACAATGCTTATTTAGATCTCAGAATTATCTATACTATTTAGTATTCTATCAACTAGTTCAATGGCAGCAAGTTCTGTGGAATGTGTATCACGAAATCCATACTGATGATTATAATACAAGAGATGTTCTTTGAAGTATTCGTTAAATTGATTGAAAAATTATTTTTTCAAAAATTTTAGAAACACTAGGCAATAGATAAATTGTTCTATTATTATCAAAGATTTCTTCATCACCCTTTTTCAAAAGGGGAATGACTTTGGCTATTTACAAATTATTAGGAAAGACTCCGGTTGCAATAGATTGATTAAAAAATAAGTGTTAAGGCCATACTGATTTCATTTTTAATATATTTCATTAGTTTGATAGAAATTCCACCATGGCCACAACCTTTTTGGTTTCAAAGAGTCAATTATCTTAACTACAGTGTCACTGTTAACAGGTTTAAATGAGAAATCATGCTCACAGGGGTTGCGAAGATAATTTTGGAAATAATCATGTTTGAAGGATTTACCTGTGTGGCTAGTTTGGGACCTATTTCACAGAAGTATTTGTTGAAATTATAAGCAAGTTCTTGCTTATCAGTAATGATTTCCCATTGATTTTGAAGGAATTAGGGAGATTAGTTTTCCTTTTGGGGGGGTGTTTTGGTTGTTTTGTTTTGGTTTTTTGTTTTTTGTTTTGTGTGTTTTTGCTTTGCTTTTTTGTTGTTTTTTTTTTTTTTTTTTTTGTTTTTTTTTTTTTTTGTTTTTTGTTTTTTTTTATTAAGTACTTCCTTAATAGTTTCCCATGGATGTTAATTTTGTATCTTGCAAAGCAACAACTATGGTAACTTTTCTTAGCTTGTTTGATATTATTCTTCAAGATATCATTGTATGTATGTAGATTACAGTGCGCTAATTATATGCTTCTGAATTAGTAGGGTCTTTTTAAGTTCTTTGTATAATTTGTCCCTAATTGCTATGGATATTATTATGCCCTGAGTAATCCAGTTGGATTTTTTTGTGTTTATGTTTATTAAATTTGATCATTTTAGATGGAATTATTATTCTCTAAAGCATGTTTGAAAACTTTCTTTAATATATCATAGTTTTCTGTAGGGTCACCCATTGGATTTGTATTCATCTTATCGTATCTATTTGATGTAATTATTTCATTAAGAAAATTTAGAAAAGACTCTGGTGTGTTATCTCTGGTATAAATATACTTTGGGTTTGGTTCATAAGTGTTTTTGCAGTCAAAACACATAAAATATGGGAAATGATCAGAGAAATTAGAAATTAAAATCCCTGCAGTTGGGGGACCTTTTAGATTTGTTAATTTCATGAGCAAATTATCTATTAATATACCTCTATTTTGAGACAATCCAGTTCGTAAGGTAATTTCTGGGAGGTAGCTTAGAGATGTGATAGTGTCAAAGTAAGTGCTTATAATATTTTTCTCATTTACTTTAAGTAGATCAACATTAAAATCTCCTGCAATTATCACGACTATTTAGTGAATCAGGTATAGGAGAAAATTCCCTAATGAATGAGTTTTAACTATCATTTGTGTCTTGTAGAGGTCGGTAAACATTTCCAATGATGATTTTCCTTTGGAGCAAATTGCTACTAATTTCTAAAAAGTGACCTTCCCATATATCTGACTTTTTTAGATGAATAATTTTTTTTTTATTATAATTGTTCTTCAAATAAATAGGTAGACCGCAATGAGTAGTGCAAATGTAACCTTGACTAATTACATTGTAACCATCCAGCTGAAATAGAGACATGTCAGTAATATTGGATTGACATGTTTCTTGAATACAAATTGCATTAAATATGCAATTTTTGTTTGTCAAATTGTCAATCAATGTTTTGATTTGGTCAAATTTTGCATTTAGAGATGCACAATTTAAGCTCAATGTCGTGAACTGATTTGTTTTTGTTTTAAGAGTATCAATTAACTCGTCTAAATCGAGGTCTGGAGAAATACTAAAAGTTCTGGATTCTGCTATTATTGAGTTTTCACCTTCATTATTATCTTGAAGTTTAAGTGAGAGAGAGTTTATAACCAGCCCTCCAAGTTGCGACAGTATGTCTTGCTTATTCATTCAGTCAGTGTCAATAAGTGTACTGGAACTGCAGCTTACTAGGTCCGGTAAGAGAAATATATGCCGAAAAAGGCATTTAAGAATCATGTTAAAATGATCATAGTCCGTGTATTTTATCATTTCGATGGATCGACAATCAGGCAACGGCGGATGTGTCGCACTTTATGTCAAAAACAATCTACTTTTCAGCAGACGAACTGATCTCGAATCGCCCAACAGTGAATGCATCTGGATTGAAATCACATCTACAAATGGTAATGGTACTCATAGGCGTATATTATCGCCCTGCCGGTCAGTCTGCAGCTGAAAGAGACCTACATATTGATATTCTCTCTAAAATTATATCCAATAGAACTCAATCCACATGTCCTTATACTTACTGGTGATTTCAATGATCGATGCCAATCCTGGGACTCCATCCACAATGACAGTAAATTCTGTCAGCGCCTGTTTGACATCTTCATGCAAAACAACTTCTGTCAACTTTATCCGGACCTACTCGCGTTTCCGAGCACTCTGAAAGTTTACTAGACCTTATGATCATGGATTCTCCTGGATTTGTCTTAAATTCGGGTGCATTACCACCCATCTCTACATCCGATCATGCTGTTATCTTTTGCTCCTTCTCTATTCTGAACCACCGAGACCGACCTTTCAAACGAACAATCTGGGATTACATGCGGGCCGACTTTGATAACCTTAACAGAGCCCTGCAAGGTGCTCTATGGGATACGCGTCTAGCAGTCTTTGATTCCATTGATGACGCTGTTTCTTACTGGTCTGATCTGTTTCTTGACATTTGCAAACAATTTATTCCGTCCCGAGATATAAAAATTCGGCCTAAAGATAAGCCATGAGTGAATACCTATATCAAGAGATTCATGAGACAGGAGAACCGTGCCTGGAACAGGTATAAGAGACTGGCCTGTCAGCCTAGACCCCACACCTTCCTCACATCCACCAAGATTGAAGTTTCTACCAACTTTATAAAAAGAAGCGCAACCTCACGGCAAATGCTACTATGACCTCTCTATATTCACTACACCTGACTTTGGGTGTTTGGTTTAGGGAAGAATTACATGTGTTTATAAAGTGTAGGAGGTACTTAAATCTTTTTCATGACTATGTTCTTGTAGTTATACCTGTCATACTACTTTTGTCCGAACATCAGAATCCTGGCCCATAGTTATTTACAGATTTATCGCTTTGATGTGCCAATATACAAAGTCTGAATGATACAAAAATGAGAGACTTGCGTACATCATTGGCTCCGGTACATGATGTTAGAGCCATTTCTGAGACATTACTTAACTGCGAAAAATCAAGTGACAATTATTTTCTTCCGGGATTTTTACCCGATCATGCGCAGCAATATCGTCCACCCCAGACGCCTTTCCATTTTTCAGCTTTTGAATGGCAAAATACACTTTGTCATAATCTATTACAATATTAGTAAGACCCTTTGTTTCTCCGCAGTAATTCATCAGCTCGTCAAGACTTCCACTGAAATCGTGATTCCCTGTGTCATGTTTAGATTTATCCAAGTTTTCTCAAGATTCTCCCAGCACTTTGCTGATTTCTTTGGGATCCTCTATTACACAAAAGTTATCACGAGGATCCACAACACGTATAGAACATTTATTAATACGTATTTACATTCTCCAATATGCTTTCGTGCTTTTAGCGCCTTTCTGTGAATTGGAAACTACAACTTTAATTTTCATGTTCACTGTTTTTTTCCTTAATTTTGTTTTGTATTTCGTCTTTTCGTGCCAAATGCTCTTGCCAAAATCATGAATTAAGTATTTTGCGATAATGACATTGAAACGGTCAAGGAGTATAAGCATCTATACTAGGTTTATTGTTTCAAAAGGACTTAAATTGAAAAAGCCATGTTACGAATTTGATAGACAAGTGTCCCAAATTAGTGTCATTATGAGAAATTTATAATACAAACTGTTCAGGTCAGCATTAGAAACTATTTATTTGTCTTTTATTAGACCCATTCTGGAATATGGTAATGTAGCGTGGTCGAATTGTAGTAAAGCTGATGAGCTATTGTTAGAGAACATTCAGTTGGCTGCTGCCCGAGTTGTTACTGGAGCTATGAACGGAACAGCATATGTAAAATTATACATTGAGACCGGATGAAAGACATTAAGCCAATGGCGCGAAAAAAAGGAAGCGTATAACTATGTACAAAATCATTAACAACGAAACACCGCAATATTTACGCAACTTGCTTCCACAAAATGTTAGCAATCGAACACAATATATTGTACGCAACAAGCATAATATTGCCCACTTTCGAACAAGAACTGCTGTTTAAATGACTCTTTCTTTCCATCTATGGTGCGTTTATGGAATCAGCTTCTTTTGGATATTAGACAAGTTGAACATTTTCCGATATTTAAAAGCCACCTACAAAAATATTACAAAGTGGAAAAGAAAAATAGGCTTTATTTTGTGGGTAATAGGAGAATATCAATCATTCACTCGAGATTGAGCAGTATGGACAGCAGTCAACTGATTTCTTATTAACAAAGTATTGGTGTCCGAGATTCTGGAAACTGTGCTTGTGGTGATCCAGTTGAGGATGTTTACCATTACTTGTTTGTATGCCCAAATTATAATAATATTCGAATTGACTAAAATAAAACTATATTTTATAAGATTGGCCCCTTTTACTACCAACACTTTGTTATATGGTTGCTCGGATTGTTCTTTCGTTGATAACATAACTATTTTTGAGCCAGTGCATACATTTATAGAAAAATCAAACGATTTGATGCTTAACTGGTGTCTTTTTCACATTTTGATAGACTACTAGATGCTGGTAAAGCCTCTATCCGTCTTGTCTGCACATTGTCAATTCTTATGGATGGTCACGTAGTTTGGTAATTAACTGTGTCTTATTGTAAGCCCTATCCCCTCCGATCTAGATGTACAAGAGGGGTTCATGTAGGGAAACCCCTGTTCCCCAATTGTGAAATAAAATATGTTTAAAACAAATGCTATTAAAAAGTCTGTCCGTTCATATTTTGCAAAAGTTCGTTCTAGCTTGACTCTACACATATTAATCCTAAAAAATGGTGGGGCTTAAGTAAATCCAGTCTTGCCAAAAACTCCATCAATAAATTCCACCGCTTGTTGACAACGGGAAGATTATATCAAGTAACCACGAAAAGTGTGAAACCTTCAATACACATTTTGGCAACCAATGCAAACCCCCGAAAGAAGACAACCCTCAACCTCTCCCCACTTTCTCGTATAGAACCGATGCTCGTATGAATATGTTTTGAACAGACACGGCTCAGGTTAAAAAAGTCCTAGTATCTCTTAAAACTTGTTCTGCCTATGGGCCTGACAATATAGGAAACATCCTGTTAAAAAACACTGCTTCTGGAATCTGTCGCCCTCTCACTAAACTCTTTAACTACTCCTTACAGCATTCCCACTTTCCACTTCCCTGGGAAAGATCCCACGTCTGTCCAGTTTTTAAGAAGAATTATAAACAATCCAAAGAAAACTATCGGCCTATCCCGTTGCTTTGTAGCGTTTCAAAAGTTTCAAAACGCCTTCTATCTAAAATCTTTTATGAGAACCTCCTTACCACTAAAAATCTGGCTCCAAAGCTAAGGACTCCACTATAAATCACCTCGTCTCTATCCTCCACGATATTTACAACGGCTCGAAATGAACAAAGAAGTATGGCTGGTTTTTCTCGACATATCAAAAGCATTTGACTGAGTATGGTATGAGGGTCTCTTGTTCAAGATAAACAACTTGGCTTCACAGATCCCATCTCGGACTTCATCGGCAATTACCTGTCAAATCGTATACAACGCACCACCATCTGTGGTCAAACTTCTTCTTGGCTACCTGTTGAAGCTGGTGTACCACAAGGCTCCATTCTTGGCCCTCTTCTCTTTCTTGTTTTTATAAATGACCTCACGGGCGGTATAGCATGTGCCGACGACACCAGCATTATTGAAATCGTCCATAATCCTAATACTTCGGCTGAACGTATCAATGCCGACCTCTGCAGGATCCATTCCTGGGGCAAACTCTGGCGAGTTACTTTCAATGCAATCAAATCCTTATCTGTTATATTTTCCTCCAAAAAAGACAAAACTGCTCACCCACCTCTCTTTATGGGAAACACAACAATACCTGAAACAAACGACCATACAGACCTAGGAGTTATACTTGCACATAATTTGTCATGGTAATCCCATATTACTCGTACCATTAATAAATCTAGCCAACGAGTAAACCAGCTGCGCAGACTGAAATATAAACTGTCCTGCAAAGCCCTTATACGTCTTTATACAACAATGATACAGACTATCCTTGAATATGGTTGTGTACCCTTTGATAATTTTATGGACGCTTTGTCATCATCTCTTAAGGCCGTTCATTATGAAGGTGCCCGGATTTGTACTGGTGCATTGAGGCACACACCCAGTCTCCTTCTTCTATCTGAGCTCGGTTGGCAAACCCTATCCGACAGACGTCAATATCACAAACTAGTACGTTTCTATGGGATGGTCAATAAATTGACTCCTAGGTACTTATATAACTTAGTACCTCGTGACGTCAGTCTTACCACTAATCTTAACTTGCGCAACCGGCTTAATATTAGACAGGTAAAATTCAGAACCAGACGTTGCGGCGACTCCTTCCTCCCTTCCTGCATTAAACTTTGGAACAAACTACCGCTCGACATTAGGGAATCTGTATCACTCGCAACTTTCAAATCCAAATTGAAATCGACCTTACTATCTGTTGACATTAAACCCTCTTATTTCTCACACGGAAAGCGTTTCCCAAATATTTGTCACACTCAGTTGCGCCTTGGCTAATCACAGTTAAACTCCCATCTTTATAAAGTTAATATAATCCCCTCACCAGATTGTGCATGTTCTTTCCAAAGCAAAGATATCCATCGATTTTTCTTGTCCTATCCTCTCTTTTCAGCCCATAGGTATCATCTGTTGGACACTGTATGTCTTATTGTGGCACCGGGAGTAAACCCAACACGTATGGTACATCTGTGCAGCGATCTCCTCATCACATATTGTAAGCAAGGAAATGCCGACTTAAATGACCATGATAATATGACAAGTTTTGATGCTGTGCAAAATTATGTCGCTTCATCTAGGTGACTTTAATGATGAGCCTTTTTTCTGGTGCCATAAGCACGAATCCTAGACTGTTTCCAAGTTATGAATCTCTTACCGATTGTATTGTTTAGCCCTGTGTGTCATGTGTATATTATGTGCGTTTTGGTCGTCTGAAGAGCCTCCGGCTCACTCTATGTATTACCTAGACAATTCTGTTTAAATAAATATGTTTAAATCAAATCAAAATTGGTAAGGATTATCCTACTCCAACCAGACTATCTCAACCCAGCCCAGAAAGAGGATGATTGAGGTCAGAGGTCATTGAACACAGGAAGTTACTTTTCTCCATTTAACTAATCCGGGTAACCATAATCAAACTTTTAATTTTTTTTTAATTTTTTTACACTAGTTTCATGGATATTGTAAAACAGTATTACCTATTGATGATGACAAACACTAACAAACTACTTAATAAATGAAGCTGTCATCTGTAACAATTCAAATCAAAGCTAATTATGTTTTACCACTGTACATTTCTATGTTAAGTGGGTGAAGTTTGTATTGAAAGACCTTCGACCTAATTAGAGCTACACACCCCACTGAGCATGCCTACTTGGCTTATTACCCTAAAAAAATATGTATTGGGTCACCATGACCTTGCAATTATGTCAAGGTCATCCAAAATATAATGAACATACAATCTTTATAGAATAATTCTTCGGTACCAAAATGAAAAGCCTTGTTTTAATAAAACTTGAAACAGAGGAAAAAATGTATGCTGCAAAATACACCTTTAGGAGCCCTGTGACCTTTAAAAGAGCTGACGGTCAACAACAAGGCACGGGCCAGATGCCTAACACACGATACATTTGTGGTGTAAATTTCAGAATTCTACCTAAAACGGTTTATGGGCTACAGGCTGTGAAGGACCCAACGGATGGACGTCACGGCATGACGGACAGACAGACCGAGATCGCGTATCCCTACTATTTTTATGTCCCTCTTTTGCACGTTCAGTGGCAGGTGACAATGGTGACATCAGCAGTAAATGCCAAGCATCTATGCAAGATAACCACCTTCTACAGTGAGGAATGTCTTCAACAGGCGGCTCTTGTTCAGACTTACGCGGTCACGAGTATATCTCCGCATATCTCTGAAATATTTACAGGGAGGTTGGGTGGGTTTTTTTTTTTTTTTTTTTTTTTTTTTTTGTTTTGTTTTGTGTTTGTTTTGTTTTGGTTTTTTTTGTTTTTGTTTTTGTTTTTTTTTTTTTTTTTGTTTTTTTGTTTTTTGTTTTTTTTTCTTTCTTTTGTTTTTTGTTTTTTTTTTTTGGTTTTTTTTTGGTTTTTTTTTTTGTTTTTGTTTTTTTTTGGGGGGGGGGTTTTTGGTTTTGTTTTTATGTTTTTTTGTTTTTTGTTTTTGTAAGAATTTTAAGGACAGTGATAAATAAGACACAAGCCTATATGATAGCACAGTGCTAAAGTCAATCATGTAACACGTGGCTGTTATTTTGTCAAAACAGAGATACACAAAGACGCTCTCGTGATTCTGAAGAAGATTCACCAGTTGAACGGAAGTTAAAGTGTAATTAAAGTGTAAGTTTTCCAAGAAGTATTCATCTGACGATTGGAGATGAATCGTCAGATGAATACTTCTTCGAAAAGTAGGAAAGTATACAGACTCCAAGATTAATGGTTGTGACGTCACGTAGTATGACTGTCATAGACGTGAAAGGGAAAGGAAAAAAGTCTAAAAATTCGGCAGAAAAAAACAATGCCCCAACAAATAAGTCTTTTGGTGAAAAGTATTGTTACACAAAAAACAAATTGATCACAAAAGCTGTCAATGATGCTTTATGCACCACCAAATGTGTTCATAATCGAAAATTTGCATCAGGTATGATACATTGCACAAAATGTATGTGTTGGTTTCATTACGATTGTATATCTGAAAATGAAGACGATATATGATATATGGTGCTGTGAAAAGTATAGATATATGGCAAGTGATATAGATCTGATCATGAGGGAAGTACGTGCAAACAGCAAAGTGAAAGATAGAAGCGTGACCTCTGAGAAAAAATATGAGTGAAAGTGTCCCAGAATTCAAAACCTTGCTTTAGTCTCTGAAAGAGCAGATAGTTGATTGTATAAGAAACTATGAAAATGAGAGCTCAAAAACCAAAACTGAAACAATAGCGAAAGATTTGTCTGAGGCTAAAAAATTCCTGGCCAAAAAGAATGGAGAAATAAATCAGTTGAAGGAAACCAATAAGAAACTGAGCTCTGAAATACAGAACTGTAAATCAAAACTGGACAAAAATTTAAAGCTCTGTGACGAATTGGCCAAGAAACTGGAAAAGTCTCAAAAGGTAACAAAAATGCAGAAGAGGTATCAGCTGAAGCGAAAGGTGGCAGTAACAGAGAAAGTTCAGGGAAGTATCCGATAGAATCTAGCTATGTATCAAAAGAAGAACTTCACAGGATAGAAAGAGAGGTGAAAACACGACAATTCATCCGTGATTCACTGGAGGAGGAACTTTAAAAAGTTACAGGGTACCCTCAAAAATAAGAACAGAGAGGTAGAAAGTCTACAAAGTAATATTTCATCTTTGAGAGACGAAGTAATAGGCGTGAAGGAGCAAACATTACAATGGTAGCTACAGACTCAAAGTGTGGATATTAGGGCTAAAGCTTGGTCGACAATAGCTGCCAAACAAAGTGTGAATGAACTATCTTCGAGTAGAGATGACATCAAAGACTCTGCTGAAGAAAACAGGCTTCTGCTAATAGGGAGTTCTCAGCTGGACCTTGTATACCCAGAAAAGATCGTGAGATATGCAAAGGCAACAAAGATCACTGCTTCCACAAAC
The DNA here is from genome assembly GCA_964020975.1 of Hermodice carunculata. Taxonomy (NCBI): domain Eukaryota; kingdom Metazoa; phylum Annelida; class Polychaeta; order Eunicida; family Amphinomidae; genus Hermodice; species Hermodice carunculata. Next base: position 33,323,615 of record OZ026630.1, read on the forward strand.
CAGCAAATCTATTTTCTGGATGTTTTCTACACGGAAAAAATATATGGACTTATGAAACAAACGATGAAGATTACCTGGATATAAATTACAAGGAATTTACAAACTTTCTTTGAAGTTTCATCAACTTTTTTCACGATGCTGTATTGCCACGCCTCCATCACAATGTAAACAATAACACGTTGCTTTCGTAGTTCAGAGTCTGATGTCAAATGATAGCCTCGTCAGTGCTACTGGCTCTTTCTATTCCGTTCCGGATTTGTTCAACTCTTCTGCTGAGTCAGCTAACATTTTACTCGGTTTTATAGAAAACATTGCCATTTTTGATAATCCAAAGACAATGTCACGTGAAAGTTTGGCTAATGGAGGCATGGACGTACATTTGGATAAGAAACGTAGGAAGGATGCGCACGAGTCAGACTCGGAAGACAGTGGTGCCTTGTCAGTACAAATCGGACTCGAAGTCCGTCATGCTGTGTGTAAACCTGATGTAATATCAATCTTGAAACATGCTATTCTACCTGAGATTGTGGGTACGTTAAAGGTATATTGTGATATCAAAATCACAGACGAGTTAAAACCGATCAAGCAATGTCTCGCAATTCATGAGGATCATTTAGATTTAATAGAAAGAGCGAGAGTACAGACCGAAGTTGATCAGGATATGTTTACCACTGGTAAAAATAACCATCTAATGGTAAATGGAATTGGAGAAAATGAGGATGAAAATACGAAGCAAATTATAATCGATCTGGCAGCAAAATTGGATATTTCTTTCACCGGCACTTTCTCTGCAGAAAGGATCTGTAAGAACAGTCGAAGAAGAGCAGGTCTATCTTGATAGACTTTACTTCCCACTGGAACAAACGTAAGCTCTACACACTTCGCAGAATATTCTCGACCAAGGGATTACTCAATGAGTACATAAACAAAGACCTATCCAAAAGGCAATCAGAACTGTTCTGTTATACGCAGAAAGCGAAGCAGGAGAAGAAAACCAAAACAGCCTTTATAAACAAACTAAATAGAATGGACATATTGATTGTTTCCATTGAAGATCTGAAGAAAAATATCCCCAGCTTTAATCTCTCCAAGTATAATACAAAGAATTCACTTCAATCTCATCTTTTGCCGATACCAATCCAAGGACTTTTGGACTCACCGTTGATAAAAGAAACCCGTTCATATATTTTATAAACAATGTATTGCAGCGCCAAATAGTTCCTTTGTTCTACAACAGCTCTGCACTCAATTTTTCAAAATGGCGCCCATTTGATCTCCAGTAGCCACTTTTTCAGTTTGTCTATGATAAAAATCATTACCTAAGTTTCTTTTGATTTATTTTAGGTGCTGGAGATGTGAAAGGTAAAACTCTTCTCGTAGTATTAAACTACAGAATCATGACATTTTAATAAGGTTTTTGCCATATGAGGTAAGACGATGAACTTGTTTGTATTTCTGTTTTGGACTTTCTTTTTATGGCTTCATGTGTCAAAGTATTTTACTCTTTGCATTGTGACAGTAACTTCAATGATTACGGAACTTGATTGGCTTTTTCTGGAACACATAACTGGTGGCATAAACGATAATTCTCTAACGTACTTACTTCAATTGCAAAATTACAGTGTGGTGAATTTGAAGGCATGGAAATCATTTGCCACTCCCCATATGTTGATGAACTAGCTGAATGCTTGGAAACAAAGAATAAATGCTTTACTGTCCTGAGCTCCAATATTGACTCCATCAACGCCAAACTTTGTGAAATTATTGCCTTTGTTGATGAACTGCATGACAAACATATTGCCTTAAGTGCACTATGCTTTCAGGAATGTCACATTCCTGAAGATTTTGATATGTCTTTACTACAAATTGATGGGTAGAGTGTATTAAACAAAAAAAGGAAATGTAGATCTGTAGTAACAATAGGGGATCTAGTCTTTTACTTAAAGGAGTGTTGCGACTATACCATAAGAACAAATCTGTACACATACTCCACAATTTGGGAAGGGCTTTTTATTGAAATATCAAGCAATGGACTACCTAAGAACATTGTACTTGGAAATGTATATAGACTGCCAAAAATTTTAAATGAGAATATTACAAATTTTATAAATGAGTTAACACAAGCGTTAATATATCTCGAAAACTCAAATAATAAAGTAATGATAGCAAGTGACTTTAATATCAATTTGTTACAATGCAGGAGAGACAATTATGTTGTGATTTCTTTTTTACACATTGACCTCACATGGTTTTTTTCCTAAAAATACTTTGGCTACTAGGTTCTCCAACAGGATAGGTATAATTATAGATAATATTTCAAAATCAGTACCTCCATTGTTGATACTGCTTCATAACTAATAAATTGTCTGATCATCATACTTATTTTACATGTCTGAACAATATTAGAAGTAAGGTACAAAATCCTAAATACATGCAGATCAGAAAAAAGACCAAACTGCAATTAAGAGTGCTTTAACATGTTTAATAAATTCTGATACCATGGCGCATCTTGATCCTTATAAAGAAAGTGACCCAAACATAAATTATAATACTATTAATGATATTGTAGGGAAAGCTCTAGATA
>OZ026630.1:33326398-33401068 GCA_964020975.1 Hermodice carunculata
CACATATACCATGTAAAGCTGTTAGGTTTAACAAATATAAGCATAAAATGAATAAATGGATCACCAGGGGTATCTTAACCTCTATAAAATATAAAGAGTATCTTTACAAATGTGTAAAGAATACAAATCCAGACTACGCAGAAAATGCGGCATTAAAAACAAACTGAACTAACTACAATGGCATGTTAAAAAGAAGCATCAGAGCAGCAAAAGCAAACAATATTATGACTTTATCTTTAATCAATTCAAGAATAATATAAAAGAAATTTAGTGTTCCATTAATGAAATTTTAAATAGGACGAAGAACAAGAAGTCATTTTCTTATGCTTTTCACATTGATGGTCAGTTTATTCATGACAGATAGATAGATAGATAGATAGATAGATAGATAGATAGATAGATAGATAGATAGATAGATAGATAGATAGATAGATAGATAGATAGATAGATAGATAGATAGATAGATAGATAGATAGATAGATAGATAGATAGATAGATAGATAGATAGATAGATAGATAGATAGATAGATAGATAGATAGATAGATAGATAGATAGATAGATAGATAGATAGATAGATAGATAGATAGATAGATAGATAGATAGATAGATAGATAGATAGATAGATAGATAGATAGATTTTATTTCACCAGGGTTACAAAATTAGCGTGACGCTAGTTTACATTTTGGCCCTGAAATAAATATTTACAATATTTACACATACAAAGAAGAATGTCAATAGAATTCAAGGCTTGGTTTTCCAGTAGCTCCTTTTAAACTTTTCCAGTGATGGTTCCAGACGAACAGATTCCGGAAGTTTGTTCCAATTGAAGGGGCCGGAGTAGGAGAAACTATTGCGAAATATATCAATTTTAGGTTTAGGGACATATAGGAGGGATTTGCTGGTTGATCTGGTACTTCGTGTGGAAACGTCACTCGTAAAGACCAATCTATCACAAATATAGGAGGGCGTTTTCCCATGTAAAGCCTTATATGTTAAAATACATTTGTGGAATTTGAAATTGTCATATAAAGTATTCCACTGTAGTTGTTAGAATAAGGGCTCGGTGGGATCTAAGTAAGAGGCACCAGTGAGTATTCGAGCCGCACGTTTTTGGAGCTTGTACACCTTGTCAAACAGTCCTGCACTACAGTTACCCCATACAATATCACAATACTCAAAATGGGGTTTAACGATTGCATTGAACAGTAGTTTTGTGTAGTCTTGGGGTAGAATTGTTCTTAGGTACTTCAGAAGTCCAAGTTGTTGTAAAATCTTTTTGCATATTTTGTCAATGTGGGTCTGAAAGGTCAATGCCGAATCAAAAATAACAACAAGCAGTTTAGCTTCATTGACCTGTCGTATACTTGAACCATTAATTGAAACATTGTAGCCATCAATATTGCATTTTGAAAGACGCTGGTGGGTACCAAAAAGAATTGATCGACATTTAGGAATGTTCAATACAAGCTTGTTCTGCAGTTGACCATAGGCTTGCAGTTTTTGGATAAGAACCTTGTGATCTACTGTGTCAAAAGCCTTCCGTAAATCTATTAATATAGCACCGTTTAGCTTGCCGTTGTTGATGTTTAAAAGAAGCTCATCATCAAACTCAACAAGTGCAGTCCCAGTGGAATGCAAGTGTCTAAAACCTGATTGATGATTTACTAAAAGTTCACGTGAGTTTAAAAACGTGTGGAAACTTTCATGTGCGATCTTTTCTAAAACCTTGCTCATAATCGACAGAACTAATATTGGGCGATAGTTGTTTCTGTCCTCACTGCTTCCATCCTTATGTACAGGTGTTACTTTTGCAGTCTTGAAGTCGTCTGGGACTATACTGGTCTTTAAGGAGAGGTTAAGTATCCAGGTTATCACGGGAAAGGTGACCTCAAGGCTGGTCTTAGGAACACTTATACCATCAAGGCCTGTTGCCTTACCATTAGGCATCTGTTCAATAATCTTTCTCACATGTGTCTCATCGACCATTGGAAGTTCAAACAGATCATTAGTTCCTTTAAGTATTATCAGAGGATCTGTTTGGCTGGTTTCATTTGTGAGATTATGACCAATAGAAGTAAAATATTCATTAAATCTGTTTGCTATTTCAGTTGGTTCATCAATAGATAAACCATCTACGACCACCTTACTTGACGCTGGTGATTTGGAACCAGGCAAAAGTGATTTTAAATGTTTCCAAAGCGACTTTGGGTTGAACCGATTTTCCTCTATTATTGACGCATAGTACTATGATTTTACACGCCGAATTGTTGTCAGTAGTCGGTTACGGGAGTCCTTGAAGGCCTGTTGCATATTATGTTTTAGCTCAGGATCTGCATCTGAGTTTTTGCATTGAAGAAACTTTCTTAGGTGGTAGTCTTTTTAGTGAATCATGTCCATCACTTCACTATTGATCCAGGGTTCTGATTTGCTGCGTACTCGTTTTTGCACCAGGGGTGCATGTTTATCAATGACTTCAAAAAATAAATCTTTAAAAGTTTCCCAGGAGTCATTCGGGTCTTCAAATATTTTCACAATGTCCTAAGGAATGTATAAAAGGTCATGGATAAAATCAGCTTGACTAAAATTTTTAAAGTTCCGGTAATTGATGGTAACATGTTGATTTATTGTCAGGTTGATCAGCTCCATGTTTGTGAACAACAAAAATCATGTGATGATCACTTATACCAACTGGAATAACACCGCTATGTCGCACGTGAGTGGGACATGTTGAATATATATGGTCGATTAAGGTGGATGAGGAGCTGGTCACTCTGGGAGGTTCATTTATGAGTTGGCTCATCTGAAAGCCTCTGGTTATAAACAAAAGCTGGTTATCAGATCCTTGATTGCATAGGTCAACATTCATATCCCCAAGAATGTAATGCTCTTTATTTTCACTTGATATCTTTTCAAGGAAATCCGATAAGTGCTCATAAAAGGAATTGTTTTAGGAAGGTGGTCTGTATAGAGTAGTTACAACGTATGGTCTGCAACCAGTTTGGGTAACTTCGATTGTCAATGATTCCATATCGTGGTTACAATCAGGGCGCTGTTTCCATTTAAGGTTATCTGATATATACATCCCTACTCCACCTCCTTGTTTAGTTCCTGGTCTATTTCGATTTACAAAAGTAAAACCAGGAATTTGATAGTTATCAGCTACATGGTCAACTCCGTTTAGCCATGTCTCATTGATGCAGAGGATATCAATTTGCAAATCTTTAAGCATTATTTTCAGCTGATCCAGTTTTCCGGATGCATGCAGTCTGTTTACATTAAGACACACAATTCTTGTGTCCTCCATTATACCTGGGATATTAAAAAGTCTGTGCAAATTCTGTTCATCCCTGTTTCCATAGTAGTAATACGCCCCTTTATTGGAAAAAAAGTGAAGACAGTCGAGTACAGGTATTATCGTTATGAACAGGAAACAGTACATAAGTTTCATGTTTGGGGGTATTGCGGAGTCTCAATTTGCCAATGAAACTTACACCAGGCTGGATAAAAGTATGTAGACTGGCAGGCCTTGGTAGAAAGAAAGGCACAATGCCATTCAATGTAAAGTTTGTAGTAGAAGTCCCCTATGTTTGCGTGTTGAACTCTGTCAGGTCACCTCCTTGGGTCCTGTTTGTTTGGGTTTTCAGCAAGCCATGCGTAATGTCATTGTGTTGGTCTAATTGCTCTGGCTGGCAGTGGGCAATCAAAATAAAACAAGTCCACATAATGACATAAATAAAAGCTATGTCAACCGTGTCACAATGGTCCCCATGTTGATTTCTCACTCTTCTTCTGGGGGCCATGGCAAAGAAAATTCCTATTTTGGCTCTGTACTGTGACACATCCAATCCCATCATAACTCAACAATGACTTGGTAACTTCACAGATAGGATGTGGATAAAATTTAGTATGATCCCCATGTAAATCCCATAAATTTGGGCGAATCCAGCAGGAGCACCAAGAGACATTAGATTAAGCACCAGTAGTGACCTTGACCTTGACCTTGACAAAATTGTTACTGCAAATTAATTTAACAAATTCTTTACTGATATTGGGCCTGGTCTTGAAAAGCAAATCAACAAGCCTCAAAACAAACATTTTACACGGTTCCTTACCAACGTGTATGAACATAATCAAGAACTTAGAGAAACAAGCTGTGAAATTGTAATAAAACAAATAATAGATCAAATAAAGCCAATATCTAGTTGTGGTCATGATGGCCTATCTATTAAACTACTTAAGCAATTTAAACCTGCTTTGATTTACCCTATCACATTTGTCATACACCAAAGTATTAATACTGGAATCTTCCCTGATACACTTAAAATTGCGAAAGTGATTCTGCTGTTCAAGAAAGATAATTTTACTGTATTTACAAACTACCGACCAATTTCCTTGCTACCCTCAATTTCAAAAGTCTTTGAAAAAGTGACCTTCCTTCAGCTGTGTGATTATTTTGACAAATACAATTTATTTTATGATAGCCAATCTGGCTTCAGGAAAGGTCACTCAACCGAATTTGCAGCTACTTAATTAGTTAGTTTAATAATTGAAGAAATGGATTGTGGAAACAACCCTCTCTGTATATTTGTTGATCTATCAAAAGCTTTTGATACCCTGGATCATGAAATTTTGATGAAAAAACTCAAATACTATGGTATCAAGGATACCTTTTTAAACCTGCTAAAAAGCTATCTGGCAAACAGGAAACAATATGTCGACCTCGATGGAACCAATCACGGACTTTAGACATTAAAACAGGGTTTCCACAAGGATCCATTCTTGGTCCTCTTCTTTTCATTATTTACATGCATGATTTTTCAACGGCAAGTCAGATCTTCAAATTTATTCTATTTCCCGATAAGACCACTCTATCAGCTAATTTTAGCATGTTTAATATCACCAATCATATTAAGGATGAACTGAAAAATATGAGTGATTGGCTGAAAGTAAACGAACTATCTCTAAATGTTAGGAAGTCTAAATTTATGATTTTCCACCATGCTGGAAAGAATATAGACTTGCCTGATGTTCCCATGGATACCATCCGTGTTGATGCAGTCTACAGTTAATTTTGTAGGTCTAACTATTGATCAACACATTAATTGGAAAGACCATCTCACAAAAGTTTCATTTAGAATCTCCCAGGCAGTTGGAATTTTAAACAAACTTAAATATTTTTGCCCACTTACACAAAGTTCGTGATTTACGACTCGTTAATGCTCCGACACATTAATTTTGGAATCTTAAATTGGGGTTTCAAACTGAGCAGAATAAAAAAATTACAAAAGAAAGCTTTTAGATGGATAACATGTGGTAATTATAATGCCAACAAAAAAAACTTTCTTCAAAGAGTTAAAATTATTGAAAATTAAGGATATTTTTACTCAAATGAAACTAAAATTTTATCACAAATTCACAAATAAAAATCTTCAAAACAAACTTTTATCACTGGCATTTAAATCAAGGCAATAGACACACAGCCATATTATTACAGGAAGTGGTAAATTATTTGTAAATAGAGTCAGCACAACTGTAGCCAAACAAAGTTTGAGATATGAAATCCCTGTGGTCGTAAACAATACAACAAAAAATATAACAGATAAACTTCTTATTCAAAGCTTACAGGGCTTTTTAATAGTAACTATGTTAAAACTGAACTTTTTAAGAAAATATCAGATTGTATACATGTATATCTTCAAATGTATCTCAGGGTGGCACATGTGAGCGAAAGTTTCTATGTCATAACGTGGATCTCCCAGACCACCTACATCAATGTATACAACTTACTAATCATGTAATAATTGATTGAATAAAGCATTCTGAATCTGAACCTGAATCTGTGTTAATAATGTACAAAATGTCGCAAGAACTTGGGATACTGTCTTGGAACATACATGGACACAGACAGACCGTCTGTGGGCAATCTACAGAAAAATTCAAAGATCCTAATTTAATTAAATTTATGATATACTTGGGTTCACAGAAACACATAGTCATCATGATAGTAATTTGAGTGCAAAAGGGTATACAGTGTATAAGACTGTTATCCCAAGATCACAAAATGCTGCTAAAAACTCAGGTGGTGTAGCGGTGTTTGTACGTAATAGTATAAAAATAGGTCGAATTTCTAGTTTCGTTTAAACATATTTATTTATACTGGATTACCCTATAGTACAAAAATTACTAATAACAATGGGTTCTCCAGACATGGAGAGACGCACAATAATATGTATATACAATATGCACAAGACATTACAAACTTTATGTTACCATACAAATATACATGAGAAAATATTGACATCATCACATACAAACATCAATTATCAATAGGACACTGAAAGGCTCAAATTGAGAATATAATGTACGTAATGACACTTGGTATACCATTCACTATTGACAATAGAGGCTGGGCGTAATTAATGCCAGTAAATCAATAACTATACATAATTAATTATATTTTTGGATAACTTAAAGCTATACGTCATAAGATACACAGCATAGGGAGTGTGTTTCTTATATAATTTGGTCAATAGGTGACAGGTCACAATGACTCAACAGTGAGGAGAGAATAAAACTGCATAAATATGGAAGGGATTAGAATACAAACCGCCTGCTTTCAACTACATAATTTTGTACTGCATCAGATATCTGTATGTTGAGAAGATCAGGTAGTTCTTTGCTGCCAAAGAGGAATATATGAATCAGTCTTTCGCTAGCTGTGTGGATAATCAGGTCAGGGTGAACACCAGGAGCTAGAAGAGGTATTGTATTATCCAATAGTTTCTTTCTAAGGGAGGTATATTTAGGACAAAAAAGAAAGAAATGAGTAACATCTTCAGTTGGGAAAGAGCAGGAGCAGGTAGCACTTGGAACTATATTTACTTTACAGAGGTCAAAGTTAAGCCTGGAGAAGCCTAGCCGTAGCTGGGTTAGGCAGATACTAGAAAAACGAAGCCCATAGGAGAAAAGGTCGGGGACATTGTCCACAGCCAGCAGGGTTGTCTTGAGTTTTGATTTGAAGATTTGCAGCGAGATTGAATCTCTAATGTCCACAGGTAAGTTGTTCCAAAGTTTGATGGTATCAGGGAGAAAGGAGCTGTCAAAGCGGAGAGTCCTGCACTGGATGGAGCGTATGGGTCTGGAATGACGTGTTGCTCGACTGAAGTTAGGAAGTGGCAGGAGATTGGTCAGATAAGGAGGAGTAAGATCATGGGTCATTTTGTAGAACAGGATTAATTTATAATATTTGCGACGATTAGCAAGGGTAGGCCATCCGAGTTCTTGTAAAAGTTCGATATGAGAAGTGTGTCTTAGGGCACCAGCGCATATTTTTGCCGCGTCATACTGAATAGATTCGAGTAAGTCTGACAGCCCTTGATCACAGTTATCGAAGAGGACACAACCATATTCCAGAATTGGTCTGACCATAGAGAAATAAAGCCTGACCAGGGTTTTTCAGGAAAGTTTGAATTTAAACCTGCGAAGTAGAGCAATGCGCTGGTTGGCTTTATTGACGATACGGGTTATGTGAGTATGCCAAGATAAATTACTGCTAAGAGTTATACCTAAATGAGTGTGGGAGGTGGCCTCAGGTATGGCTGATGGACCAAGATGAACAGGTGGATGGCCGGGTTTAATGATTTTGGCAGTGAAGACAACAGATAAAGATTTCAAGGCATTGAAACTGACACGCCATAATTTTCCCCAATTTTGGATATGTAGAAGGTTTCTATTTAAGTGGTGGGCAGATTCCGTTGGATTTTGAACAATTTCTAGCAAGCATGTGTCATCAGCAAAAAGCCTCACATTACAAGAAAGATCGTCAACAAGATCATTGATGTACACTAAAAAAAGAAGTGGACCCAGTATGGATCCCTGGGGTACGCCAGCTTCAATAGGCAACCAAGAGGACGCTTGGCCATGAATGACCACTCGTTGAAGTCGATTTGAGAGATAGCTTTCGATCCATGACACAATGTTAACAGAGATACCTAGCTGACGTAGTTTAAAAAGGAGGCCAGCATGCCAGACTTTGTCGAAGGCCTTAGAAATATCAAAAAAAAAACATTCGCGTTTCTTTGGAATGTTCTAGGCCATAGTAAATGTTATGCACAATATATACTAGTTGGTTGATTGTAGAATCGTCCGCCTTGAACCCAGAGTTCTTGGGTGTGAGTAGATTGTTGTCAAATAGGTATTCATAAAGGGCTTGAAGACCACTCGTTCAAATACTTTGGAGACGTTACACAGCAGAGATATTGGGCGATAATTACTTTTAATCTGCTTGTTGGCCTTCTTAAACACGGGGCATGTATGTGCTTTCTTCCAGGAGACAGGGAAATTGGAAAGGCGGAGAGAGAGATTGAAGATTTTACTGAGAGGTTTACAAATTGAATCAGCCGTATTTTTAAGTAAAGTATTCCCTATGTTATCAGGGCCAGACGCAGAGGAGAGCCTGAGGGAGGAGAGGATTTTCCTTACATTGTCTTCATCAAAGTTGATATAATTAAGGCGTGACTCAGTTCGAAAGGTAAACTGGGGCAGGGGTGGGGCGTCAATATCGAGAGGAATTCTACATTGGCTTGCAAAGTATTCATTGAAAATATTGCACTTTTCGGCGACACAAGAAACAATTTTTTCATCCTCGATGAGTGGAGGAATGTCTTCATGAACTTTGCATCCCAGAACAGACTTCGAGAGACTCCACCACTGCTTAGGATTAATACCCTTGTCGTCGAGTTGAAGGCTCAGTTTGCGAAAATGTGAGCGCATGGATTGTCTTATTAAGTTGACGACTCTATTGCGACATTTTTTGTACAGTTGGTAAAATCTATCAATTTGCGTGTTAGTGTCACAGGTATAGGGACGTGGACTACGAGATACTCTCTTGAAGCGTTTCCATGCTCGGTTTCTTTGACGAATGAGTTTCCTTATAACAGAGGTTATCCATGGTTTATCTCCAGGTCGGATAGTGATTTCCCTGAAAGGAATGAAATCTTTTGCAGTTGATAAAAATCAATCAGACCAGTATGACACAACATCATCAGCCGTGTCATACACATTGTGGCCAGTGTCCCACGGGACGGCGGAGAGGGCAGCATTAAGATCAGGGAAATTGGCCTTTTTGTAGTTCCATACAGGCCTTCTGAAAGATGTATCCTTGTGATGAGACAGTGAAAAGGAGCAGTATACCACAGAATGGTCAGAGTTAGAGACGGGGGCAAGAATTCCGCTATCTAAGACGAGACCAGGTGAATCGGTGATAATTATGTCTAATAAGCTGGTTGAATATTCGTTGGTTCTGGTAGGCTCATCAATAACTTGAGAAAGGTTGTGTTGGGATACCAGGTTTACAAGTGATAAACCAAGTTCACTTTCGGAATGTGCAGAGTTCCAGTCTTCACACCTATCATTGAAGTCACCAGTGACTATAAGGATATATGGATTGGATTCTATAGCTGTCGCCACAGAAGTAGTCAGTGATTCGAGGAAGTCATCGCGTATCTCAGCAGACTGGCCAGGTGGCCGATAGTAATTTCCAATTAATACTTTACCACGCAATGTGGATATTTCTATCCAGATACATTCGCTGTTGTGGCTTTCAAGGTCAAAGCGTCTAACGCACGGAAGTGATGATCTTACGAATGACATAACCCCGCCACCTCTGCCTGTGGGGCGGTCTCTGCGGAAGGGCGGATGGAAATTATCAACCAGCAGAAGCTGATCAGGGTAGCTGTTATCAAGCCATGTTTCAGATATGGTGATTACATCAAGTTTTTCAGATTCAGCTAAAATTTGAATTTCTTCAATTTTTCCGGCACTTTTTATGCTGCGAACATTTGAGTGACAAAGTTTGAGCTGGTTGTGAGAAGATGTATTTGGGCCGGGGTTCGGGTGGACATCAATAGACAGAGAGAGGATGTAAGATAGAGTTGAAATGATGTGTTCAAGACAGCGGAATCCTTTGAAAAGGATGTTTGCAAGCAAAAGTGCTACAATGCAAAGGGAAGTGATTATTTGATTTTCAACAGTGCAGTCCAGTTGAAGGGAAGCTGTGAGAGAAGTAGGCTTGGTGAAAAACAGACCAATAGTTATTCTATACTGAGCGAGACTAATACCCATTAGTGACAGAGAAGAGTATGGGAGTTCGGCTTGCAGGCACGTAGATACTTATGTTAGGGTGGTGTATAAAGTGTAGCAATGCCCCATGGTCAATTATTTTGAGTCTTTGCATACGAAGTTGAGGGGTTAAGAAACCAATGTCATTGATTGAATAGATTGCATGTTCAGGAATAATATACACAGACCAATAAAGGTAAATAGCTGACTTACTGGCAGTTGCCAAAAAATGTACCATTGTGAAGTAACATAGAGCAATATAACATAGAACAATAATACTAAGGATGGTGATACTTGAACAAAAGAGCACAATGTGAAATTGTAGCATTTTCTGCAGAAAGAAAGGAAAAAATTGAGTGTGGCCATAAAATACGAGGGAAATATGTGTAAGAAAAAAAGAGTAAATTAACTTGTGTTAATCGAGCGGTTGGGCAGAATATGGCGAGAAGGTAAAGTTTGAAATAGTGTACACATTGTTCACTGAATGAGCTATTATTGGGAAGGTTGATGTGGTGTACCTGTTGAGACATGTGATCGCTGGAAAGCAAGGCATTTATAAACACTGAAAATATAAAAGTCACATTGACAATGTTTGGCATCAGCTAGCATTAATACATATCAAACGTCAGTGAGTGCAAGGATCATAATGTTATAATGTTACACTTGGTTGACAAAGTTACGTGTCAGAGACATGTCATAAGCTCCGCACGCAGACCATTCAGGTTCCCCGCAAAAATCGAAACAGTCAAATAGCACAAAGGAAAAACTAACGACATTTCAGATTAAAGAATAGACTGCAGCTCACAAAATCAGTGGTAACTTGTGGTATAAGTAACCGTCAACAAAAAAACAAAAAAAAAAAAGCAACAAACCCCAAAAACGAAACAAAACAAACTAATCAAAATTAAAAACAAAAAACATACAAAAAAAGGCGTTTAACAGTCTCAAGGCAACAGAGCCACGTAAGAGTGTAGTTCTGGCAAGCAATACATGTACAATCCCAGGTTATGTGACTAAATATATCTGTGAATTTCAAGGTAAACCATAATGTTATCAAGATGTAGATTGAATGGGATTAATGCAATGATGTCAATATATGAACCCATAGCGTAAACTGCGGTAAACTAAATAAACGCGAAATGCAATACAATTAATTGAACACGATGATCATGTCATTTTCACTGGAGTAACACAATTTAGTTTCGGGTTTAGAAATACACCTTGGTTTGAAAGTATAACAATGTGTCACTCTATGTACTTCTCCAGATCTGTGTGGGAGTGAATTTGGACGACACGACCATTGGGGGGACCACCGGTATTAGGGCCCCATCCGTTCAGTTCACGAACATATAAGCGTCCGTCGCGAGACCAGCATGAGTGGATTTTCCTGCCACGCTTTAATTGTCTAGCTTGGAACAATAGCTGTGACCTCTTTTGGGTCAGGTCCTCCGACACAAACACATTGTTTCACTTGCGACGAGCGCCAAAAACAAGGCGCTTAGATCTGTAGGATGTAAATTTCACGATAATGGCCCTCCACTTCCCCGGGCGCTCTTTTCCAACACAATGAGACCTATCTATGTCCGTAATATTCAGATTCACCCCAATCTTTTTAGCATGATCTAACACGATCTGATCTGTATCTTCCTGCTGGCTTTCAGGCTGATTTGACCATATCCTCAGGTTGTTACGTCGACTATACTGTTCAAGATCATCCTGAACAGATTGAACATCATCTAGCTTTCTCTCCAAAAAACCGATCTGAGTCTTAAGGTTTTCTACCTCTTGCTTGTGAGAATTTTTGGTGGCTGCCAACTCTGTCTCGAGATCCACAACACGTTTAGTAAGGTTTTCTAATGAACGTTCATTGATTTTATTGTACGCATCAATGACACGTGGATCCTTCAAGATAAAAAGAAAGTCACTGACCATCATGGATCTGGCATCCGCAGCATCTTGTTCAGCAAGATGCGGCTGTTTTCCATCTGGAGATATTCCTGTGGGAGATTCCCAGGGACGTTTCATACCCTTGCCCTGATCACGGGTACCGACATTTCCAGCAGAGGTCAGATTGTCTGTGGCACTGGTTTCACCCTTGTCCCCCATTGTAACGCAAGTGTTATGGCGGGAGCGTTGAAAATATGTTGTAGCGGTCAAATGTCAGTAAATATCCAAAGTTTGCTGGAAGATGTTTCAGGGAAAAGTAAATCCACGTAATACACAAAAAACGGGTACTTTGTGAAAACCACTGACAATATACCAGAGAATGCAATGATCACGTGACCATAATTACCTATTTCAGACCCTGAAATTATTCAGATAAAACTAAAAAATCAATTTTTCGGGGTTGATGATGATATATTTATTACCACAGTTTATGCATCACCTACCAATTCTACGTACACAATTGATATTGATGTTTTTGAAAAATTGGCATCTGACGTTTTCAATACAATTGAATGAGAGGAAAATGTATTTTAATGGGCGACTTTAACGCCACAAACACTGCTGCCGATTTTGTCACTTTTGATAAAGCTGATCTCAAACTTATTCCTCTACCAGATGACATATAGTTTGACGTACCCCTTCAGAGAGCAAATATGGACACTCGTTAGGTGGACGAACATGGAAAACTACTGATTCATTTCTGTAAAAGTAACAGTTTAAGGATAATCAATGGTCTTAAATTGGGTAATTTAACTGGAAAGTACACATCGTTCAATAGTAATGCTAGAAATCCCACTTGTATTGATTACGTAATTGCAGACCAACTGTTGTTTCCGTTTATTCCCATTATGTCTGTGCATGACCTCAACTGGATGTCAGATCACTGTAGAATGTCATTTGACCTCAAAGTCCGTTTAGTTACGGCAGAGGAATGGAACAATTTACGTCTCAATCCCCCTCCCACACGTCTCCTTTGAAATGACACAAGTGCGGCAACTTTTAATCGTGTGATAGAAACCCTTTGTAAAACAGACATAGACTTGTTTACAAATTGTGTAGCCATTATTCAAAATAGAGAGGAAGTAAATAAATTAGTTTTAGATTTCAACAACATTATATGCAAAGCTGCAAAAATTTTCTTTCAAGTAAAAACTGTTCAGGCATAACAAGAAGGAAAGATAACCAAAATTTGCCGACAAAAAGTGTTATGACCTTTATAATGAGATTAAGCGTATGGCAAAACAATTATCTAAGCACCCGCACAACTACCGCTTGCAACAAACATACTATGCAACGAAGAGACAATTTCGGGTTATCGGAAAGAAAAAATAAAAGGAACTTAAACTTCGGATTTTTAACTCAATCACTGATGTTTGGGGGGAAAAAAACAAAGAAATATTGGGCTTTAATAAAAGAACTGGAAGGTGTTGCATCTGCAAAAAACAAGCAGGTCAAAAATGTTGATCCAACTCGATGGCCCTCTCATGTATCGAATTTACTGTCAACCCGATCCAAGCCACAACCTCTCCCAAACCTGGATATTGTTTCAAGTGACTTTTCTGTGCACCAAGTGAGTCTAAATTCGAATCTGAATGAAAAAGTCAATGAATTCCAAGTCACCAAAGCGCTATTGAACTTTAAAAATCAGACCTCTCCTGGAAAGGACTTGATCTTAAATGAAATGCCGAAAGCAAGTTTTGGTGCTTTGAAACCTACCCTGATAAAACTATTCAATGATATTATCTCATGTGGTTTCTTTCCAGACTTTTGGAAAAAGAGTCTTATTACGTTCATTAATAAATCTACTGACTGACCCCAATAATTACAGTGGTATTTCTATTAGCAGTTGTTTATCATAGTTATTTTGTTCAATTTTGAATGACCATATAAGATCGCATCAGACATACAACAATCTTAATAACGAATATCAAATTGGTTTTACAAAAGAGAAGAGAACCAACGATCATATATTTCTATTACGTACCTACGTAAGATATTTCTTCAACAATGGAATTCGGCGATGAATAGTACTAATGTCCAAGATAAAAAGCTAAGAACGTATGTTATAGTTAAAGAAGAGTTATGATTTGAAAGTTATTTACAAGTTATAAAAGACTTTTGAGATCAGGAAAAACATTACAAGGTTAAGGATAAGTGTTCACAATTTCGCTATTGAAAAAGGAAGATACAGGCAACCATCAAAATTACCTTTGGAAGAAAGAAAATGTAACGTTTGCAATACCCTCGAAGATAAACTTCACTTTTCAGTCAATTGCCTATTATTTCATGAACCCAGGCAATTTCTATTCCAAAAATTAAACGATAATTTCTTTGATTTTAACAACTATTGAGATCTAGATAAATTTATATCAATCATGAAAACATGACTTTGAAATTATAATTAATCTATGTATATGTATAAACGTTTGTATACAAATTCGGGGAACTCGTAGCAGAAGTACCCTATATACATGCATGCGTATCACTGGTGTTAAAATTTGGCGTCATCATAATTGGGTTGGTTTATTACGCACCACCCTGTATTTGGTTTTGTGTGTGTGTGTGTGTGTGTGTGTGTGTGTGTGTGTGTGTGTGTGTGTGTGTGTGTGTGTGTTTGGGGGGGGTATTTTTTGTGGGTTGGTTTTTTGTGTTGTATCTTGGAAGAATGTTGTATTATTTGTTGGTGTAAGGTACAGTCAATAAAGTTCATTTCATCTCTAATTTTGAAGAAGTTGGCCAGCCGGTTTTACGGCAGAAGTTGCTGTACAAATAAATAAAATATTTTTTTAAATGCTGTAGCATCAGCTGTTGAAGCAATGTTTGTCTTATTGGGAAATACTTGTCGAAAAAATACACATCTATTTACATTAGTATTGCAACCAAATCTAATCCAACTGGCAGATTTGGAGATGTTACTACGGTAAAGTTACGCGTAACGAAGGTAACGCGTACGTTTGGGTAAAAGCCACGCGTTACCTCGATGAAATTGTATAGAAAAATCTGCCCTGTTCGCCGTCCGTGCGGCTTTGCCGCGTGACTGGGGCTCTCTCGTCTATGGCAAGCCAACAGGGCCATAACGCATTGGTATTACGCGTTGCCGAGCCTCCACTACGCGTAGTCGAGCCAACCAATCAGATTTCAGTCTCCCCTACGCGTTGCAGAGAATATGTTTTCCACTACGCGTAGTCGAGCTTCGGCAACGCGTAGTGGAGCAACTAATGGCACCTTTTGGCTCGGCGACGCGTTCTAGAAGAACCTTTTCTCGGCAACGCGTAGTGGAGACTGTAATCTTATTGGTTAGCTCGACTACGCGTTGCCGAGCCTCGACTACGCGTAGTGGAAACTGTAATCTTATTTGTTGGCC
Source organism: Hermodice carunculata (assembly GCA_964020975.1). NCBI lineage: Eukaryota > Metazoa > Annelida > Polychaeta > Eunicida > Amphinomidae > Hermodice > Hermodice carunculata. The sequence continues at coordinate 33,341,831 of OZ026630.1, forward strand.
CGACTACGCGTTGCCGAGCCTCGACTACGCGTAGTAGAGACTGCAATCTGATTGGTTTACTCGACTACGCGTTGCCGAGCCTCGACTACGTGTAGTGGAGGCTCGGCTACGGGTAAGACCTATGCGTTATGGCCCTGTTGGCTTGCCATACCATACACTTTTTGATATGTTTTTTTTTTTTATTATTTATTTTATTATTATTATTATCATTATTATCATTATTATTATTATTATTATTATTATTATTATTATTATTATTATTATTATTATTATTATTATTATTATTATTATTATTATTATTATTTATTGTTATTATTTTTATTATTATTTTTATTAATTTTTTTTATCCTTATCTGCTCATGGTACCTAGCGTATGTTTCTTTTTGTGCAGAATTAATCTTACCCTAAGTAATGTAAAGTGTCTGGTTTAATAAAATATTCGTATTTGTATTCATGGTGAATCATGGCCACTCTCCTACCAATGGAGCCGTGTTCACATGCATTACTTTTGTTCAATAAATATACAAGTGAAGTTTGCAGACTAGCAGCCGAACAACTGAAGTTTTAAAACGGTTCTCAAAAAAACTAAATGCGTATGGCAAGATGCTACTTTTTTAAATTGTTTCATCCTTTGTCATTTTCAGCATTGTTCTTTAATTTGGTTTAAGTTTGGAGAAGGAAATTGAAATGAATCTGAGAAGCACAGGAAAGAACCCTCAAAGTTATAGACAAAGTTTGTAAGACGCCATACTATAACATTCAGGGGGGGGGGGGGGCCGCTGTTGTTGAAACAGGTTGAAGAAGATCCTTAGCCACTGAAACATTGAAAACCGTACATGGTCCAGCACCGGAATATGATAAAGACCTTGTTATCCCCCGAGAAATCTTCCCACAGTGTGAGCGATCCCCTGAGACATAAAGTTTTGCTTCCAGTGAAATATGGTGTGGGAGCGATTTGGTTGGCAGGGAGGGCGGGAGGACATAAGGGATTGCAAAGCGATGTTCACAATACGCCGTATGCATATTAATTTCCAGCCACAAAGCACGGGTTTGACGCCTGGCGATGACAGGGGACGTGCGGGTCACATCACTGTCACAGACAGGGCCATATGTTCATTTCCCACAAAAAGGCGGTTTATTTTTTTTTTTTTTTTGTTTTGTTTTGTTTTGGTTTTTTTTTTTTTTTTGTTTTGTTTTTTGGTTTTTTTTTTTTTTTTTTTTTTTTTTGTTGTTGTTTTTTGTTTTTTGTTTTTGTTTTTTTTTTTTGAGAAATTTAAGTTCACAAATGCCAAACTGGTATTTATGTAGTTCTTCCTGGGCCATATATAATGAAACATTTCCATCTGCCTTTAATCAGTATTCTTTATTTCCAAAATATTAGTTATATCCCGCTTGTCCCCACCCGTATCTCGCCATTTCCCGCCAAGCTAGACTAGGCAATCAGGTATGCAGTTGTGGCGGGAAATTTATATGCATATCTCCTATGTTCATTGAAAGATACTGAAAAAAAGAAAATGTGAAATAAGACAAATTGGTATTCACATATTTTGAACCCACCATACTCACTTTCGCTCCTCATACTATCACGGTCAAATAATACCTAAAGTTGGGTCTTAAAGCTTCACATGTAGTCAATATGAACAGGATGTCATGCACGCTTCGTGGGAATTAAAACGGTAATAGATCTGCTCCAGTGGATGCACCGCGCAGCCGATAGTTTGCATCAAAGCTATCGATTGGTCTTTTTGGGGGGGGGAGCGGGAGTGGGAGTGGTTTTTTTGGGGGGGGGGTGGTCCTGAGGCTGGAAAAGAGCCCTCCTCTGCTTTCGGCGCTTATTGGAAAACTGACGATACAAAGAATTTATTGCCGCATGTACGCCCTCTAATAGCTTGTTGACATACAGAAAAAAATTTACATAAGTAAATAAATACATACAACGGAGCAAAAATATCAACCGACGCAAAACCGCCTGCCTATCCATGTATAAATTCTTGGTGGGAGCAGTGAGGTTGCGTCTGCTTTGAAGTTTGCATTGACTTTAATCTTTGTAACTCCTGAAACCTGCCTGAACCAACTTTACAACCAGACGGGTCAAATCATCTGCACAATTCAGCAAATAATAAAATTTATTGCTCATAATGTTCAAATGCCTGCACTTTGTTGTCTTTTATATATGTACACTACACCTACAAAGATAACAAAATTTCATGTGAAAAACTACCTTTTTTATTTTTCCATATCAAGTCGTCCGTGACATCATGGAAAATGACACTGGCACCTTAATTGTTAGATTTGCTTTGGTACATGTCACAAATTGGTACGTTGATATTTTTGTACTTTACGGCTTATTTTAAAACTTTAACGCGATGCCATTTAACTTGTACTGTTAATTATCAAACTGTGATACAAAAGAAAAAATGTGTTTCGGATTTTAAATGAAGCCCCTATCAAAAATTTGGCTTTGACCTGGCTCCCCTAACACGGCGGACGGCACATCCGAGTTCGTTGAACTGCTAATGAGCCAAGCAGAATGAAAGATAGCCATGATAAACAGGCAAACGAAGTCAACCTATACTTACCAAACATTTATTTTCGAAGAAGAAAGCTTACATGAAAGACAGGAAGTTGCATAAATACACATATTAAAATATTTTTCTTATTAACTCAACTTTTTATAATTCGATTTAAGGTTTGTTGAGCCGAGTACGTAACTAATAGCATAGTACTTTAACAGCATCATTTATGAGAGGAAATGTAAGGCAAAGTAATGGGCCAAACTGATGTCATAAAATATATACCGAACATAAAATATATATTTTCGGCGTTTCCTTAATGCTGATGGATCTAAGTCCCCTATTCTCGAAATAAATGCCGACTCCATACTTATACTGCATAACGGTGTTGATATGGCACTCGCACATAACTCCCTCCATTGAACCATCCTTTTTGCAAATGGGGATTTGATCGAGTGGATATGTGCGTTTCCCATTTCAGCCAGGCGACTGGTGCCAAAGGTTACAGGTTCGAGTCCCGTTCGTTCCGAACATAAAATAGTGTTTCCTCCAAATATAACTCAATTCAATGTCAATGCCGATAGGCCTGAGGTTAGCCCTGCGTTAACACTGATATAATCACCAATTATGCTGTCTGTGAAACAGGTCTCACATAGTGCAGATTAGCCTAGGTATGTTCAGCAAGTTTAGTTTGACCACAGATGCGGTCAGCGACGTTAACTTTCCCTGGGTGCTTTCAGCAAGGTTAGTTTGGCCCAGGTGTGGTAAGCAAGATTAGCGTAGCCCAGGTGTGTGCAACAAGGTTATGCAAGGCCTCCTGGTTTTAGCCGAATGACTTCATTTCATATTTCTGAGCAGGTTCAATGCATAACGATATGGTCTTTACCAGAATAGTATGTCTACTATTTTCTTTTCATGTCAGCGGCTTTGCCCTTCACTATGTACCAGTCTCTGATTCGATAAATTATGTGCACGAAGGCTGTTGTTCACTGATCAAGTTGTCCAATTAATGTCCTTTTTATTTCATTTTTAAGTACAAATTATAGAAAATAAATACAAAATTTCATAATTATTCTCATAAAGCTGAAGGTAACAGTTTCTAGCTTAACGACGACATTCACAAAGTTTTATCATTCACACTTCTTCTTGTAAATGTACATGTATATGAAGATAGGTTGTGGTATCCTTGAATACAGGTCTGTATTTATGGTGTCTAATGTAAGCATTCGTTAATGCTTTATCCTTTCAGCGTTTTTGTGATGATAACTGTGTCAATAACATGTAATGAATTAAAATAATTATTTTCTTTAAATGCGTAGAGGAATGGAGAGGCCTGGATGCACTGTCCATATTCTCAGCTGAATGAAAAGGTGTAATATAACAACACCCTCTAAAACCACACACCACATAAGCTTTGTTATAAACTAACTGGCGCATGTCCAAGTGAAGGCTCTGTTTTTCAAGCTTATATTACCAAACGTTTCCATAGTACCGCAACACGCAGAATGTCTGCAAAACTATAAGTGCCATCGCAACTGAAATTAATGAACAAGTAAGAAGTTAACATGACCAACATAACAAAAAATCAGTATGATATGTCAACATAGCTTTGTTTCGGACGGGAAACCCTGTGCAGATTGGAACCATTAATATTTGGGAGTTCCGTTCATCAACATGGCTGGTCGATTCACTTCATGAAATTTGTGTGCAGTCAGGAAGCCTACTTCTCTTGTGAATATGACTAGGTAGAGTGCATGGGTCATTATTAAATTACCAGACTTGTAATATATATATATATATATATATATATATATATATATATATATATATATATATATATATTTATATATATGGTAGTACTTTTTTGTTGGTAGATATTTCTGGAAGTGGTTTATGCACTTGTAGTTGATTCGAATCCACGACGTGAATAAGATATGATCAGCTGTTTTTTCCAGCTTCTTTTTATTCTTGACCTTGATCCAGCGAAATTTAATCTATACATGTGTTTGAGCTGTGTGTAAATTCCAGTTCTATTTCTGCACAAAGACAGTTCAGAGTAATGGTGTCAAACGAAAAAACAAACAGATGATCTCTAATTCGGAAGTACATTATGAAATTTACAGTGTCAGTTGTGTAAAGTTATTGACTTTTGGATAAAAAAAATCACTGCCATTTGGGAAAAGTATGCTCATATAGTGTATTGATACATTGAATTACCAAGCTTGAGTGCAAGCCTGTCTGGTGTATGTGATGCAGGCACAACCTGTCAGTGTGCATATAGAAGTTATGCAACTTTAACGCATATTAATTGGCAACATCTAAAATAGAGCTCTGTCACAGCTGAGGTTCCTAGTGAGGACGGAGGTGGAGGAGTGGCCCCACCTGACATTTTGCCAGTGGTTGTACACATTTAAATAAAGCTCCTTCTTGCATTTCACTTGTTACCATTCCTTCCAATTAAAGACAACATATTACTCAAAGCCACTCTGCGTCTGCCACCATACAGTCGAGACGCTGACCTTGGTTTAAAGAGATGCGAGATTAGAGGTCAAATCAGCAGCCTCGTTTTCAGTTGCAAAGCTGGGCAGTGCTTATGTAAACAAAGAAACATGGGTACATCTTACTCCCTGCTATTTAGGAGTGTTGAGGTGTTATCATCTCAACATGGATGTATATTTACCCAAACATATCATGTTTAGGTATTTCTCTGCAGTAACAACGTTTAATAACAGTTGCTGATGTGCTTAGCACTAATATTAGAGATACAAATAGACAAAATAGGGCATAATTTTATTTACTATGACCCTGCCAAATCTTGGTTTCATGATTTCTGTATTAATTCAAAATATAATGTATGCTGTTCCATCATTCTCTGTATAATGATGCAAAACTGGATGAAACACTGGCTCAGCAACCAGCGAAGGTGAATGCTTGATTCTTGTTACCATGGGAAAAGCGGCCATCTTGATTGGACAGCCAATCACAGAGCCTTTGTGCCCATGACACCAGGCAAAATGAGCAGCCCTCGGTTTATTCATCTCTCAGCTTCGGATCACATGAAAGGGGTGTGATAAGTGATTTATCAATGATATAACAGTCAGTACATTTATTGGGTCCCGATTAATGGTCTTTTTAAGAGCATCCTGTAACCCAACACCCCACTAAAGATACAAGAGATGCCTGTTTGGAACACCCACCATTTTAGTTTAAAAGAGACCCATGATCCAATCACGCTGTAACTTGACCAATAAGTGTTCGTGCTTTCCAGAGGGTATAAATTTGGGCTGGGTTGGGGTAAATTTTCAAGATACAAATGGTCTAATATGAATAACGGAACAGTCCATTTTATCAGAAGTAATGGGGGGTTAGAACAACTGATAAAACAAAACCTTTTCTGTGATAACATAGATTAGGCCAAGTTCCATACTTATTGATATTTTCAGTTTTGAAAAAAATATTTTTGAGCATTCTAGGGCAACGTGTACAGTTATAATCAAAATTGAAAGGGCCCTACCCCCTAAATATGGAATTTGGGAGATCCTTCCTTTTTCCCTGGAAAGTGGACATAGGGTTGTTACTATCGCACCCATCCCCACCCCACGCCCAATGGATTATGGATCTGGATGCTTTGGCAGTGCATTCTATGTGTAAATTGCCGGGAATACACCCCATGTTAGAGGTTGAAATTCAAAGTCGGGTCACAAGATTATTTCTTTCTAATGTGGTCCTACATTTTAGGAAGGTGTTCTTGCAGTAGATGGTAAAATATTTTGCCATCACATTGCTTGTACAAAATTTAATCAAATTATATGTACATGACTTCTGAATATTTGGGTCAGCAATGGCTGACAGGTCAGAAATGAAATGGACATATTAGATTACCATGGCGCTATTAATAGACTTGAATAATACCATAAAGTGGACTTATATCTGTGGAAAGAGGATATATAAAGGTAAGATATCATAACACATCTGTTATACCACTTTTTTTTTAATTTCTCATTTGTATATGATACCAGTTAATAACATGGCCGCCATGTTGAATTTTGTGTATCTAGGTGATGTCACAGCCTAAGGCTTAGCTTGGAACCGAGGCTTGCTGGTAGCCAATCAATCTCATTCATGTCTCAGCATTTCGACTGATACCCCTACCCTATGGTTCCACTTTCACCAACATGTCCAGTCTGTTTCTAGGCAACTGGCCTTGCCCCAATCTGAGACTAGGAATTCCTAGTCTCAACCCAATTCAGATCCAATGCATGTATATATACACCCAGAAACACAATTTGATTCATTTCACTTCATTTAACCAGATCGATCAGCTACAGTCATAGAAAGTATAAATGATAGTGAGTGGTAAGTCTAAATATAATATGTTTTATGACAGAGTCAACCTTCAGACTCTATTGCATTTTTAATTTCTCTCACCTGGTGACACCACCTACCAGGGAGCTGAACAAATCTGTCTGTGTGCATACTTTTAAAGATATTCACGATTTGAAATTTCAAATGCCCCGAGTTTGCATAATATCTTCCAATACCAATGTGAAGAAATAAATTTCACTCCTGACTTGAGAGAAGCAGTCACCCATGAAAGGCATGTGGTGGTTTGAAACTGGTCCTCTCAACCTTAGAAATATTCATCATTAACTACAGACACTGGTTCTTTTCCGAAATGTATAGGCCTAACCACCCAAAACACAATTTCATCACTTCTACCAAAAATAAAAAGAGACCTGGTAGGCCTATCACCTTTTAGTTCTCCCGACTTGACTTGAGATATTCATGATTTAAATTTTCAAATGCTGCTAATTAGCATGATTGTAATTGCTACAACTTTTATTTTAGATTCATTACACGCCAAATGGTCAATAACCCCTAAGTAGAAGTTGAAATAACAGCCCTATCTGAAATAGTTTTGAAGAATTCTAGATTTAAAATTCCAGAAGCTGCTAATTAGCATAATTTAAATTGCTACAATATTTGTTTTAAGTTCATTAGTTGGGCAATGGTCAATAACCCTCTAGTGGCAATTGGAATGACGTCTCTATTACACTTTCGAAGATATCAAAGATTTAAAATTTTAAATGCCCTTATTTGCATATTTTCATTCCTCTGCATAAAAGGCCAAACTCCTTGTATGGAGGTACAATAATGCCAAGTTTGGAGTTTCTATGTATAACAGTGTCAGAGAAAAGTGTTGGACAAATTCACCGGTAAAGAAAGAAAGAAAGAAAGAAAGAACTTTAGGAAAAGCAGAAGGTTTGTGTTGACACACACACACACACACACACACACTTTAATCGGCCCTGAATGATTCTAGCCTACACTTTTAGATCTTTTAAAATAAAAATTCCCTCAGAATAAATTATAGAAATCATTAAAACATTTTAATGGACTACGCTGGTGGTCAAGAGGTAAGGATACTTACTAATACTGATATTACTCCAAATATTCCGTATTGGTAACGTAACATTATCTCTCTACCAACATTGCCGATATACAAATGTACTGTTGGTGGGTGTAAATAACGTCATTGGTACACTGGCTTCTATTAACCACTGGGACCGGCAGCTTGGGGGTATTTATCAGTCCGTGTGAGGAGACAATGTCTGTAGGGAAAACCTCAGAGCTACGTGTAGATGAGGTTGCCAACAGCAGAATCGGGCCTAAACCCGAAACCCTCCTTACGGACCAGCAAGGGACCACACTGAACCCCCTGGTGCTGGCCCGCCAAAAACATGACAACTGTCTGCCCCTTGGGTAGACATTATCTGTTTCAACTCCATCAGACCTGGAGATCTTACAGGACCTAGTCACTAAACTGGCGGGAACCAAGGGGCGTTATATGGTTCCGAGGGCAGCGGGTTCCTGTGTCAACCTGGCAACAGGCTGGGGCATTAGGACAAACTACCTGTACTGTTGGAGATAAGGTCAACTAGGCACGAAGCCCTAAAAGGCCCACTGAGAAATGCGCCGACCTATAGGCCTGCATCATATCTGACCACAAGAGTGCCATAAGCTGGAACACGATGGCTGCCCTGATGGGATCTGAAAGGCCTAATGAACAAGCATTGGAACCTAAGCAAAGGAGCTGGTTACGCCCACAAAGGTGTACATGCTATCCTCTAGCACTATCATATCACGCAAGTAGAGCTCAGCGAAAGTTGTGGACGATTGCCAGCAGCAGGCCGGCAGAATGTTGACAACCACTACATTTTGCAAGGGTGCGCCAGGGGCATTGAAGACATTGAAGGCTTGCACCTCGTGAGCTTTGTCTGAGACATGCTGCAAGGCACCAGGCATATCTAGCTAGGTCTCATACTAGGCCCTAAGGATCGTCTGCTTAATCCATGATGAAATCTTGTTTCTGCAAACTTTTGCAGGTTACTCTGTGGTAGAAGGAGGGCTGATCACTAAGCAATGACTGTGATCCATGGTGCTATGAAGTGGCAATAGGAGTGCCACTGTCAATTTACAGGACAAGAGCAAAGAGAAGTGGTCTCTAAACTGCAAGTGGCTACGTGAGTCCTACATCTGTCAATTTACACAACAAGGGCAAAGACCAGTGGTCTCTAAACCTCAGCAGGTTAACCGTCTTCCCACTGTCTGCCATTTAACCTGCCAACACACCATCTTGGAAAAGAAAAGAATCGAACCAGTACCTACCAGTCCTGGTTCCACTTTTCCCACTGGCTTCTGTAAGGTCAAACTAAGTGATCTGTGAGTCAAGGAAGGCTTAGAAATAAATTCCATAGACCCTGCCAAGCAACAATTGCTGGGTAGGCACTGTCCTTCCTCTCTCTGTGATCTGAACGTCGAAACACCATCTTGAAAAGGTAAGTTTGACGCCAAATGACTAGCTCTACTCCCAATAATTTCAGTGGTATCCACACATCAGAAATCAGCTACCTAGGCAACCGCACAGAAAAGATTTTCCGCAAAAGGGAAAGTGCATGCAGCACTAGAACAGTGACGGTAAACAAAAGTACACGGTCCCCTCAACTCGAAGAAGCAAGCCAGTAATGGTGCCCAAAAGAAGGATGAGAAGGGGTGCAAGCACACCTGGAGTCACCATAAGTTCACATGAACCGAGAGATGGCGCCACAGGACCATCAGGTGTTCAGGAGCAAGTGATTGGAAACTTCAGGACAGGTAAGACACCAAAAATAAATCCCACTTAGTCAATCCTAGCTCAGAATGTATTTGCGTTAGGATAACATATCATATGTGTGTACTCGTTATACTCCAAAGAATTTATGTGTTTCGTATTTGGGTGTTTGTGATGTTAATTGTATTCACCCCATAAAAGTCGATATAAGTCACTAATTATTTGTGATAAAATCATAATTACGCTTGCATCTTATTCCTGACATATTGGCAACAAAAAACAATCTTGCAACTTTTTATGTTTGGTTTCGTTTTTCTGTTATCCATCCTTAAAGTTTGACGTTTCAATTTTCCCTTTGATTTCCAGGATGTTCATTTTCTTCATTTCATAGTAAAACAACGAAGCAAAATTTAGAAAATCGCTGAATATTTTTTGCAGTTCAGACATTACAGAATCAAAAGCCATTAACCAGATTAAATTTCGCCCAGCCGTTTTCTTGGCATAACCATTCTTAGGTGGGGTTCTCGTCATATTATCCTTTCTGAGAAAACAAGCTTCAAAGGCCTTTGATGTTGATGATTTGCCTCTGAAACAATACCATTTGCTCCAGTTGAGCTGATATTTGTACAAAACGTAGTTAACATCGTCCCTTAACATTTGGGGAGGTTGTCAATCACTTTTTGGCCAATCAGATGAAAAAAAGAGCCTTTGAAGTACGGAAAACATTATTCAGCTATTTGTCAAACGGCGACAGTCTGGTTTCAAAGTGTGACGTCATGGAGGCGGCCCTTCGGGCCCGTGACCTCAAGGTTGGCAACGAAAGTTGTGTAGCCTTGCTTCAGTGGGGGTCCTACGGCTGCTCGTGGTCAGTGCACGGATGGCAGGTTTGGTCTTCCGCCCCCTACCTCTTAATCCCGTTTTTAGGGATAGTATTTTATTGTATTTACTCCTTTCTGTATACTTTATGTAGTTAGCTTGTTAGACTTGTCTGTACACTTAACTTAATAAGTTTGTCATTATTTTGTAGTTAATTTCTCACTGAGTTTCATTTCTCTTTCAAACCTGAGTTTTGTAACGCTATTTTGTGTGTTTTCTCTGCTGTTCATGTGTATGCTTTTTTCGATGAGTTTATTTGTACTTTTATTTCCTCATCCCTAGGTTTCGAAAATTTTTTATCATGTACGTGGGTATTGTTGATTAAGGTGCCAGTTTTCCCCCACCTGTCTTTGGTGTGAAGGACCACTGGGGTAATCCATCGCAGCACGGCCTTTGAAGTTTGAAGGGACATCGTTTGACGATTCCCGCTCCTCTTGTCTCCCTTCATATGAACGCAAAACAAGCAAGATAACTATAAAGTAAACCACCAAGGCTATGATATGTTAGCATGTTTGCATCTTTTTCGTGCCCACAGACATACTTTCGGCATGCCGCCTTATTTCGCATTGCCGCCCTGATACCACTCTCCTTTTGCCATGGGCCGTTGCTACCTGCAGCCACGTGACAGGCTGTTAAGCATGATTGACGGGTGGCATTGTTCCATTTGGTGGCTGAAAACCCCAAAGAATGACACATGGACGTTCGGGTGTCCACATGCCGGTGTGGTTTTTGGCGTTTTTCTCATACATCTACTTTAGTTAAAACCTTGAAATTTTGACAACTATTAAAAAGGACATTCATCTTGTAAAAACCGTTAAAATCTCAAAATCGGCCATGCAAAGGTTTTTGGTGTCTTACCTGTCCTTAACTCGATTTCTTGGACATCATGCCCCAACACAGAGGTCGTGGTAGTGGTAGTCGAGAGGTAAAGTTATGTAACTAATAGATGAATCTCCCAAATTGAATAGAAATGTTTTTAACACACCATGTTCAAGATTTTAACTTGACACACCCCTTTTTCACAAAACCTCAGTTTTTAAATTATTACTATTATTATTATTATTATTATTATTATTATTATTATTATTATTATTATTATTATTATTATTATTATTATTATTTTAACAAAGTGCGGCAATTTATTTGTGACATAACAAGGCGTCACAGCGCTGTAATCTTGAATTGCAAAACAACGCGCTTGGTCAATTCTAGCCATAACAAACCCACCTTTCAAGCTGGAATGAAAATATGCAACACTTTTCCGTGCATCGAAAATGTTTGATAGCGCCATTTCCAGAAATCCTGTCTCATCGATATTGGAACTCATTAGCTGCCTGCTAAGACGCTATCGTTACTATGTGGGCGCTCCAATGAGTCTGCCGAACCGTTGCTGGCCGGCTGTGTTTCATCCTTCTGCGGCGGAATTTGTTAGCAGCGTGTTAAAGGTTAGTGGCTTTTAATCCGCACTGACCTTTGGGATAGTGACGCTATTTTCCCTCCATTTTGTAACCTAGCAATTATAGGATCAGCCAGGGGCAACTAAGATTGGAATGCAGATAGTTAATTGAGTTATCATATAGGCTAGGCGTAATTTTCAGTAGCGCTAGTTATCTCGTGTATACAGCAGTACATGCCATTAGCGACCCCCATGATCTGCGACCACCTGGTCAAAACGACCATTTTTCCCATGCACAGGCGTTTTTCTTATGTCAAATGTACTGTCGTGAGCGACCACCAGCTGAAAGCGATCTGCCACCGGAAAGTTTTGCAAAACACACCGCAAACGACCGCTTTTTGACGAGACTCGAATGTCAAACAGTGACCAACCTGATTTTTCCCATCATATACGACGAAAATTAAACTGTCATTCAGTCAATTATCGTAATTCCCCAGTGTTTCAAACTTTATTTTAAAAAATCGGGATTGATGTAAAGTGCATCGCAACCCGGGATGGCAACTTGGTCTCGGAACATACCGGGTTCTCTTTTTGGCGATGAAGTTGAACTGGCCGGCACCTTGTGCCTGTTTTGCCGTCTACGAATGCTATCTAGAGAGCTTTTGTTTTGCATAAAAACAATTGAATATTCGCAAAAGTATTCTGAATATATTACTTACTATCTTGACCTTAATCTCCATGCTTAGTTGGGGAGAGTGTGTTACTAGCTCAGCAAGGAATTCATTCATGGGCATACCACTTAAAAGAATTGTTAAGACACTATGACTTTCCAGAGGGAATTGTACAAGATGACCTTACCATTACAATTGGAGATGTCTTAACAAAACTGGATGAAGAATTGTGTCAAGTTTGGGACCAAAAAATAAAAAACAATAACAAATTAGATGTATTTAGGATAACTGGGAAAAAATTTGGGTGTGAAGATTATTTAAACACAGTAAAAAATGGTATTTGGAGAAAAGCTTTAACAGAACTAAGACTTTCGGCCCACAAACTAATGATTGAGAAAGGAAGGTATAAAAAAATTGACAGAACAGACAGAAAATGTAACATATGTAACAACGGAGACATTGAAACAGAAATTCATTTTATCCTGGAATTTAACCATTATAAAGAATTGAGAGAAAAGCTCCTGGGACCATGCATCAATTAATATAAATGTGATAATGTGGAAATTAAGACAGATGCATTGTTTAAATATGTAATGGAAGAGAGCAACATGGATCTTTTGGGTAGATTTTGTCATGAAGCAGACAAATTAAGAGAAAACAAATTAACTGAAAGTAGCTAACAGGGTACAAAGACTTGGTCCATCTAGTCAGTAGGTTAGAACACCAAATTGGTGTATCTGTGTAATTATTTAGTTATCTATGTGATTGGATCATAGTTTCCAAGTAGTTAGCTATATGAGGTGCTATACATAAAACTTACATTTTTATATATATATATATACGTGTGTGAGCAGTTTTCTTCTCTTACGCAGCTAGATAACATCATTTCGGTGCAGTTACTAGCTGGATGAATGTATGTTGCCACTGCCCATAGAGGCCGTTACGTGCAAATAAACTGAATTATAAGTTATGTGAAGTTCATTGTCAACCGTTAGAAACCAATTAAAATATGCTCCCAGTATATATCTTGCTAGTGCACACTTGAATCCGCAAATTACTTCGCGGAACTTCGGTGAACTCCGGAGAGCTCTGGAGTGACGCACGTGGTGTGACATTCGTCAAGTCCAAATATTTACATTCAATCTAACTTTTAACATTGCAAGTATAGGAGAAAGCCTGGTGTGTTATGAGACCATAACACATTAGCCTTGTGTGTTATGGAACCATAACACATATGTCCCGCCCACATTTCAATAAGCCATGCCTACCTGCGTTTCCGGAACTTAACACTTCAACATGCTGGGCAAATCAGTTTTTGGTCGTTTCTCTTAATTCGACGTATTAAGTTTCTAAATTTCTTGTAATTGAGCAGAAAAATTAAAAGGGAAATGTAAACATTAGCAATGAGGGTCGCTTTTGTGTGTGTTATGGCATAATGACGCGGATAATTGAAGCTGGCATCGGGTGAGGCGCACTGGCGTGCGCCACGCCCACGATGTCAGCTTCAATCACGCGCGTGGATATTTCTGGTGATGAGGCTGGCGTGCGCCACGCCCACGATGTCAGCTTCAATCACGCGCGTGGATATTTCTGGTGATGAGGCTGGACTGCTAGCAGGACGATTTCCAGTTATTATGGGAAGTCCCGAGTATTGGATCACGAATAAGAAATGGAGGGACGTGCTTTTGACGGGAGTACCAAAACAAAATAGTCAGGTTCTCTACTGGCGTTGTTTCATGCAAAAATATGGCAGCAACTCTAGCCATCTTGACATCTTTGACTTAAAATTGTCGCCAGTATACCACGTTTCACTTCCAGTTAACCACATTAGCCCTTTGATCTCCGTGGAATACACACTCTGAGCAGGTTAGCTTGCAATGTGCTCACGCAAGTGTGTCGAACGTGACGTCTAACAGGACGCTGATTGGCTGCAAAACTCATTAATATTTAGAGGAAAATCAACCAGCCAGCAAAGACAAAGCGCTCATTGGCCAGAAGAGTCCGGTACGGCGGTAGTAATGTTATCTTGCTTCAATTCAGCTAGTGCTAATTGCCCCTTGAAATGACTCTGGTGTGCGTTTCGACAGACTATCCATGGAGCCCAGTCAGATACACGGCACAATAGTCTGTTTAGCAGACAAACTCATTAGTCTTTCTTCCAACTTGTTCAACTGGTACTGCCATTACGGAATTAAATGAAAAAAATCTTTATGGAGAACACTTATCAGTTAATACAAATTCATATAAATAGTGCTGATAATTTGTTTAAATATAAACACATCTATATATTCCATTAATTTCCATGGATTCACTGGTTTAGTAACTGTCACTTCGATGAAAACAGGAGTATCCTTTGGGTTTTATAACCTATTGGCACTATTAAGCTTTTAACTAGAAGCCAATCAGTGAAGGAACACCCCTCGGCCAGGACAGAGGGAAGGACGAGTAGGTGACAACAATACCCCTCTCATAGGTCAAGGTTACTTCTGTTTGACCTAATGAAAAAGCTTTGGTGCAAATGCAATGAGCAGAGGTATCCTGGCAAGGCCATTTTTCTTTAATGCAGCACTGTGACCTAAATGTGTAACCCAGTGACTTAGTTTTAACAAGGTGTTTGAGCCTACAGTCATAAATAATTGGTGCAGCTACGATGAGTACGTTGATATTTGAAGATATCTTGGGTATGGCCATTTTTCTTCAATGCAGCACTTTGACCTAAATGTGTGACCCTGTGACCTAGTTTTCAATAGCCACCTTAAATTTGGTGGTCTCTGTAAAGTGAGTGCTTGTGGAGATATGGCATTAACAAGGCATGCACATGGACGGACGGACACATAGGTGACGACAATACCCCTCCGGCCTTATGGGCCAAGGGATAAAACTTGCATGAAGCTTTCATGATAGCCATTATGCTGGGAACATTCCATGAAGCTTTTTGTTTCAAAACAGAAAAGGCCAAAGGTGCACTTTTTATACTAAACTTGACTTGGATAGGAAAAAACATTGATGAAGCTCCATGTCCGGCCATTCACAAAAATCAGAATCTTGAACTTTATCCCGATGAAAACCCTGCTTGAAAACTACTAAAAATGTGGTAGAAGTTTCATTTTGTTTCAAGATTGCAGTAGATGCAAGTGATGTGGCAGCAGGTGGTCTGTTGATACAGAATGGCATTGATGGTTTGGAACTACCTGTGAGTAATTTCTCTAAGAAATTTAACACCCATCAAAAGGAAATATTCCACCATTGAGAAAAAAACAACACTTGCTTTATTATTGTTAGCACTTCAGCATTTTGAAGTATATGTTATTTCAGGTCTGTATCCAGTACTGGTGCACTCTGATCACAATCCTTTAAAGTTTTTGGATAAGTTCAAAGACAAAACTGATAAATTTAAGTAATTTACATATTTATTAATAATACTTACATGTACCTATACACTACTACATGGGTAATTGTCCGAAAGGACAAGCCTCTCCAATAATACCAACAGAACTAAATTTCTGGTCCACCTGGTTCATGGCACGATGCACCGCAGCGCCACCTATAAGCGGTCTCGGTGTTACGTAGCCTCGGTCACATACTTCAGTTCAATCTTTTGGCAGTCTATAATCCAAGAATGACTATCGCGGGGAAGGAAGGGTGGGCTTCAAACGTAGTGTATAGGTAAGTATTATTAATAAATATGTAAATTACTTAATTTTATCAGATTTATGGCATAACACATACCTATACACTACTACATGGGTAGAGATACCACCAGAACCGGACGGTGGGAGTCATTCTGACCTAGAGACCAAAGGTCTATAAAGGTAGATCAGAAATTTATAAAACTCACAATAACTCTCTCCCAAAGATGCCTTGCTACAACAGCAAGGGAGGGATGCAAAATCCCTAAAAGAATCATCCATATGTCTGAGACGGATGTCCTTCCCACTAAACCGAGGAAAAAGAAGACAAGTTGTCTTACCATGAACAGCATCAGTTAAGACCTACGTCAAAACTGGTCTGACCCGGATATCATTGATAAGGAAAAAAGAGTGGACAGCACGAAGAAAAACTTAGTCTGAGCACTCATCCTGTACACATAGAAGGAGTAGGTTGATCTGTTAAAGCAAGCAGATCACCCTCGATACAGGAGATATCTCAGAGGTAGAAATCTGAAAATGTCGAATGGAAGCGCCAACGGCAGGCTGCCATGAGGTCTTGAAAAGAGACTTGTTTGCGGGCATCCCATGACGACGCAATGGCCCAAACTTCACGAGCTCTGATTTGAAGCACTTTCTGCAACTCAGGAGCTTTCTCCGCCCCTACATAAGCTGCTTTGATAGCCTTAGTGATCCAACTAGAAATAGTATTGACATGGATCTTGTCTTTCTTAGGCTTAAGGGGAAGGAACAGAGGCTGAGGTTCGCTTCTCCCCTTTGATCTGCTGGATTTTACCCTGTGTAAGTAGTACTTCAAAGCGCAAACAGGGCAGAGTAGCCGATCAGGATCCTTACGATCCATATCTGCGGAGAGGGCCTTGATTGTGAAGCCCGCAAAAGCCGTAAGAGGCTTATCTGGTTGATGAGTCTTCCCCATAAAGAATGGGTTGGGTTTAAGAAACACCCGACTCCCATTGTGAGACCATCTGATCTTGGAAAAATCCAAGGCATGAAGCTCACTTCTTCTTGCTCCCGAAGCAAGGGCCAACAAGAAGACAGTCTTATGGGTTAAAGTGCTAAGAGGCACCTTCTCCATATTTTTCCTTTCAAAAGGATATGATTGAAGGCCCTTAAGGACTATCAACAGGTCCCATTGAGGATAGACATTCCTCCTGACTGGTCTTTCTCGAAAAAAGCTCTTGATCAGTCTCGAAAGGACCACACTGGATCCAATCCTGCGGCCCAACATGTCTAAGGAGGGTGAAATAGGGGACCTATATCCAGCTATTGTGCGCACCTGTAAGCGGTCTTCAATGAACAGCTTATTCAGGAAGTCAGCAATCTGACTCAACGAAGTGTGCCAAGGATCAATCTCAGGCTTTTGATCCTTGCACCAATCTTCGAACCCGGCCCACTTAGAATCATAATTCTTTAAAGAAGTGGACCGAAGTTTCCCTCTCGCGACTCTAGCTGCCACTTGGTGAGAAAGTTCGGCATCTGCAAGGCTCTTCGTGACAGTCTCCAGGCATGAAGACAAAGCACGCCTGGATTTTCGTGGAACACGTTTGACGCCAGTTGACGTAACAGTGTTGCCCAGTCGGGCAGTGCCGTGGGAGGTTCCAGGCTGAGGCTCAGCAGATCCACTGCCCATTGCCTCAGGGGCCACCAAGGGGCCACTAACATCACTTCCACTTCCTCCTCCCGTATCTTGTGTAACACCTTCTGAAGGAGAGGTGTCGGAGGATAACCATATGCCCACATCCCTGACCAACTGATGGACAGGGCGTCGGTCGCTACAGCCGCTGGGTCTTGGAAGGGAGACACATAAACCGGGCATTTATAATTTTCGCTTGTCGCTAAGAGGTCAATGTGAGGAGCACCCCAACGGGTCCACATCGCCTTGACTACCAACGGGTGGAGAGACCACTCGGTGTTGATCACCTGGTGTCTGTCCGCCCTCACATTGAGGGCTCCCGCAATGTGTGCACACCGAATCGTTACTTGGTGCTCGTTGCACCAATTGAACAGTTGGAAAATCAGAGCAAGAAGGTTGGCTGACCTGGTGCCCCCCTGCTTGTTCACGTATGCAATGGCAGTGCGATTGTCCCACTTTATGAGCACCTGCTTGCCTTGAACCACTTCCCACTTCCCAAAAGTGTATCAACGACAAGCGGATGGCCTCCAATTCCAGCCAATTGATCGGACAACTTAATAGTTGCTGAGGCCAAATGCCTGATGCTGTCCTCGAGAGTGTATGACTCCCCCACCCGTGAAGGGACGCATCTGTAAAGATCACCAGATCTTCTTTGAAAGGATGCAAGGACTGTCCTTTCATGACATTGTCCGTGCTCCTCCACCATCTGAGAGACCGTTTCACTTCCAGAGATACCGGGAGCATCTGATATTGGGAATGTTGATCCCATTGTTGCAGGAATGCCTGCTGAAGGACTCTCCTGTGGAGCTGACCTTGAGGTACTTGGAAGTCCAATGACTTCAATGTCCCTATTAAGCTTCTCCAAGCCTTGGCCGGCATGACCGGCAGATTGAGGAATAGGATTAAAATCGTTTGTAGCCTGCGTAACCTGTCTTCCTAAGGGAAGCAAGTGAAGGTCTCCGTCTGATATCTCGTCCCTAGAAAGACAAACTCCTGGGACGGATCCAACATGGATTTGGGATAATTCACTATCAATCCCAAGTCTACACAAAGCATCAGGACCAAAGCCGAGTCCTGATGTAGGATTGACTGCTTCAATGCTCTCAACAGCCAGTCGTCCAGGTATATATGAACACTTACGCCTCTGCGGTGAGCATAATTTGCCACTACTCCCATTACTCTGGTGAAAACCAGGGGCGCCGGAGCTAACCAGAAAGGGAGGGCCCGAAACTGGTAAGTCACTCCATTTACCACGAAACGGAGGTATTTGCATGACTTCTGTGCAATCGTTACGTGAAAGTAGGCGTCTTTGAGATCGATCGATGTGGCCCAATCGCTTTGTCTCATCGATGCTGCTATGGAGGCTGGTGTCTCCATCTTGAATTTGCTGACCACCAGATATTGGTTCAATTTTTTTAGATCGATGACGGGTCTCCAGCCGCCATCTCTCTTTGGCACCAGAAATAGCTGACTGTAAAACCCCGGTGAGTTTGGGTTGGCTACTATTTCCCCGGCTTTTTTGTCCAGCAACTTGACCACTACCTCTTGAAAGCGTGTAGCGAGTGAGGGATCACCTTGATGTTGTAATGACACGGGCCGATCTGAGAATCTATGAATGAAATAGCGTACCCTCCACTCACCACACATAAAATATAAGAGTCGCTGGTATACTGGTGCCATCTGTGGGCAAAGTCCGTGAGTCGCCCTCCCCCCCCCCCCCCCGACTGGAGACGACTCCGACACCTGGGACTGGCAAAGCCTGTCAGTCCCTACCGGCTGATTGAGCTGGCGCACGGACTGGCCTCCGCCACATCCACCACCTCTGCCGCCACATCCTTGTCCTCCGCGCCCGCCTCGGGGCCAGAAGGAACCACCACCACCTCCTTTGCCTCTCTTATGTTTACCTCCGCCACCACCTCCACCGCCTTTAAAGTTTTTCTGGCCAGTGGGGGCATATTTTGGGGCCGACGCCTGCCGAACCAGCGCTGTGTTAATTCGCGTAGCCGACTCGTCCCAGTGGTCATTCACCTCTTCCTGTAAGACATCATCTTCAAACAGGAAGTGGGAATTAGGATCTAGCAGTGAGGAATACAGCCTGTTCTGCAGCCTGTCACTGAAGACTGTATTCCTCAAGTATTCTGCTCTCTGGAGCAAAGTGAGGTTGACCTCATGGCGAATGGAACGCTCCATCGCCGCCCGCAGAGAATCTGCATGTGAGGCCTCTAGCTTCGTGACGTGAGATACTATCTGTTGCACCGTCGGAGGGAGGTCTGTGCACTTAGCTAACCTGGCCATAATGCCTGACACTGTGACTGCCTCAACGTCCGAGGCTGAAAGGGCCTCGTGTCCTTAATAAGGCCTTTAACGACTTGGTCTCTCACATAGACCCCAAGGCTTGACTCTTTCCTTGTCCTTGTCCTGGTAGTATTGCCCAAACTTGGGCTGGACTTCCTGGGGCTCTGAATCCCACACGTTTTTCGGAACATTAAGGCTCCTTGGCAGTGCGGAACTGTCTTTAGACACCAGATTTGTAGAAGTAATCTGGGTCGCAAACAGCTTTCGAGCTAAACCCTTGGTTTGCTCTTTCATTTGTTCTGCCACGTAGGCACTAAAGGGAAGAGCCATCTTGTCTTCACGCCTCGCCATGTAAGACATGGGCATAGGCTTGGGAGTGTTAAGCTTCTTTGGAGTGCCTAGCGCATTGCGCTGGAAGTGATTCACCACCAAAGCTACATTTTGGGCAAAGGAGTGACGCGGCAGTTCCGGAGGACCCCCTGGGTCTGACTCCGGAGACCTATCCCAATCGCCTCTCCTACATGCAGCCTTCAGCGAGACCCGTGTGAGGTGTTCCAACAAGTCTTTGGTGGTTTCGCCGGAAGGAAAACGCTCCGACTCGAGTCGAGAGTACCGCCGTGTCTTGGTGTCCTCTTCCTCATCTTCTTCCTCCCCTAAGTCAGAAGACTCAGGAAGTGAGGGCCCATCAGAGAGTTGGCTCGTTGTAAGGGCCTCGTCCACTAGAGTGGACTCCTGGGCCTGCTGTGAACCATCACAGGAGGCACCAGTTTCTGGTTCCTCTGGGTCCAGGTCCATGTCGTCCTCGGAAGGCTGGACCAGGGCCGGGGGCCCGGACCCGGTGGGAGGGGCAGCTGGCGGACTCATGCTTGTCTCAGCTGCAGGTTGAAACTCTACTGCAGCCAGGGTAGTGTCTGGGGGCAAAAGTGTCGGGGCAGGTGCCTCAGGTAACACAAGCTGCCCGGACAGCTTCAAGATAATACGAGGGGTTGCCGTAGGCAACGCACCGTGCGGGGTCTCCACAACCTCATCATCATATGAGAGGATGGGTCTGTCGTCCACCATCTTGGAGACGACTACCTTAGACTTAGGCCCAATCCTGTGGCGTAAGTCCGCAGGGTCCAACCGTGACTGTGTCGGAGGGTTGTCCCATACAGAGTTGGCCGGGGGTGGACCTACCACCACACTGGCCACCTTAGGTCTATCAACTGGTTCCTCATGAAGGGAACCGCCCGGTGTTCCACTCCTGTCAGAGGACCGGGGGGACTTGGACTTATCTGAGCGCTGATACTTCCTGTGCCTCTTGTGCATCTTATGCCGGCTCCTGCCACAGTCCGGGGACTGTGGGGTCGGACTACGGGACCTATGCCGGTTCCTGCCACGGTCAGGGGACCGTGGGCTCGGACTACGGGACCTTTGCTTCTGTGAGCTGGTCCCTGGTACCTGGGACTCCATACCCGCCACCCGGGTCGGGTCTGACTGAAGCGGTAACGGTGCCACCTCCGCAAGGGGCCGTACTGGGTCCAAGTCTGCCTCTCTGGTGACAGTGGCTGTAGGGGCCACACCAGTCATGAAGTGGTGCAACATTCCCTGCAGCATCGTGGGCATAACAAGCTTCATTTGCTGCTTCAGAATAGCCTTTATGCTATCTACGGTGATTGCCCATACCCCAGCTGGGGTTAGATTCGTGTGGGACGCAGTATGGCGGGGCCCAGACACGGCCCGGTCTACACTCTTGTGCAACACGATCCCGTCCATGCTAGCGGTCCAGTCCACACTGGTGTGAGGTACTGCTCCAGCAGGAAACAGTACGGTCCGGGCCACGCCTGGTCCCCTAGCACTCTCACCATAGCCTGATGTTCATCGGTGCGGGTCCCTGCAGCGGCTCGCAAAGCCCTCTTGCGTGCTGACTTTTGTTCCAACCGGTCCACTGCCTGCCACCTCTTTTCCGGCCACGAAGCACAGATGTTGCAGGGTGAGACTCTGGAACATTTAATCCCCCGGAGTCTGGCCATACAAAGCCGGCACTCGGGGTGATCATCCCAGGAAGCCATGAAATGCTTCTTGCCGTCCATCCTATAATGTCTTGTGGACTGTTCTGATGCCATTCCTAGGAGATGGAGTCGCGCATGAGCCTGACCTATAGATGCGGTCCATGCATAATTATAGCACAATGGCGGCCAACCGCTCTATCGAGGATCAAGACCTCTGCTCACTTAAATGAAAACTGGTGAGACTTGCAAAACAACTTCACAGTTTAATGTTCAGGCTGAACTTAGCCAAACCACAAACGCAGAAGGGCTAACGCTGCTTACGAAAGCAACACGAGAGACTATCTCTTGAGTTGATAAAATCAACTAAAATGGGGAATGCCAAAAGAGATGAACTGAAGTATGTGACCAAGGCTACGCAACACCGAGACCGCTTATAGGTGGCGCTGCGGTGCATCGTGCCATGAACCAGGTGGACCAGGAATTTAATTCTGTTGGTATTATTGGAGAGGCTTGTCCTTTCGGACAATTACGCATGTAGTAGTGTACAGGTATGTATTATGCCATAAATATCATAGATTGTTGAGATGGAGTTTGTATCTAGAAGGATCCAATTTGAAAATTGAGCATGTCCGCGGCAGGGACAATGTAGTTACCGATGCACTAAGTAGGGTGAAAATTGTATAAATATTACTTGTATGAATGTGTTCAGATATTAAGATTAATAGCAAAAATAATGTTTATGTACAAACAGTTTGAGATATTGTGTAGTTTATCCTTTTTAATGTTAATGCCAGTTTGTATAAAAATTAGGTATTTCTTGCCAGAAACTACTTTGTACTGTAGGTTAAAATACCTAAACAGTTGACAATTTCTAAGAAAAATTCTCCTTATATGTCCAACTTCTCTTTTGCCCAAGAGGGGGATGTGTTATGAATGTGGGTATGGCTGTTTGTTTTGATTCGGAGGGGTCACTGTAGTCATTGAGTTGGCCTGCTTTGTTGGGGTGACTCTCGTGTAGCTTGTAAACAATGAAGTGGTGACCTACATACAGGCACAGATGTAAACAAGGGGAAAGCCCTGATGTGGTCTAGAAAGGTCTCAGAGAAGTGAGATGTGTGACATTGGGAAACTCTGGAACACTGGTGAGAGTTCTGAGCATTGGTATATAAAGCAGCTCCCTTTTATCACTGGGAAAGGAGAATTCTGAGATCTGACAAAAGCTTTGTGACATCAAGCCAGTGGGACAGTGAGCCATTGCTATTGCCAAGGAGATACTCATTTATACATTGTACTTGTGGAGTGTGGACAGTGCCTTTGAGTGGACTGGTATATTTGGTGTTTAATTGTACCACATTGGAACAAAACCGTACCTCTGTGGGATTTGGACCAGCACCATATTCTGTGTACCACATTGGAAGAAAACTGTGCCTCTGTGGGATTTGGACCAGACTATTTGGCACCTCCCATTGGACTTGGAACTGTGGGACAATAGCAGTGGAGAATCTAGATTTACCTCCAGTCTGTTTAATTATTGGAGTATCAGCATAGCAAAGTGTGTAATTTCATTTACCTACTTCGTACTGATTTTTTATTATTAATATACAGTAGTACCTAACAGTGTGACCGCTGCCATGAGAGAACACCTGGCATTTGTGGACACATTTTGTGTGACACAGAAGTCTGTATTCTTTGCAAATTTACCTGTGGTGAAAGACCACCTGATGTATGTGACCACTTTTAGCTGGCTGAAGGGGCCATCACATACAGCAGGTACTACTGTGTTGTTGTTGTCAAAAGTTATCTCATAGTTGTCATTCTTTGTCGGGTTTCGCTATGATCTAGTATATTCTGAAGGTGGGCATCGTAACAGTAAATGTTCCTGGTTTAGCCTTTTATCCATTGGCTCAACTTGTAAAATTCTTGATACATGATCACTGCTTAGATGCTTTCTACCATACCATCAATGTCTAAGATCAACAAAGACCACTTTGACACTAAAACTGAATAATGTTAATATTGATCTGACCTATATCGTATGTCTAATTACTCTTCTTGCACAATAATTCAAAGGTTCTCTGAAAATTGGATTTATTACAATGTACATAAGGTGCTCAAATAGTCATTTACACATAATAATACTGTTAATATAGTTCTAATCTAATGTAAAACAAAATATTTGAATTTTCTCAAAAATAAATGCAAAATATCCCATGTACCACGTGATCATCATGTACAGAGTAATTAAAACTGTTATTCTGCCATCTGGTTTATTGTAATGCACACAAGGTGCCGCATTAAGATTCGCTGACAACTAATAATACAATGCTGAAATAGATTTAATCGAACATAAAACAAAATATTTAAATTTTCTTTGAAATGAATTGAAAATATTTTCCTGTATCACATGACCATCATGTACAAAAGAACTAAACGGAGTTCTGCAAATTGGGTACATGTATTACAATGCACATAAAGTTCCCGAATAGTCATTTACACATAGTTATACCACTTTTCTTTACAAAGTTTCCATCTACATGTTTACAAAAAGAAAATGTACACTTAGATAGATTATATCAATAATGCCATCACCCCAAGTCTTGCAAAGGAGGACTTAATCAGTGCTCAGCTAACTTATGTGTATCTCATCAAGAAAGTCACTGCTTGCACCAAACCACTGGCCATTTTGTTCAATTGGTATTTATCATATGATGTCCTGACAATGTGAAAATTCTGTTCATCAGCGTATAAACTGAAGTGGACTTCAGAAGACAGGAACCAGGAGTAAAAACACACAACTCCAAAATATGTCCATATCAGTGGCAGCCCAATACATTGTCAGTTTGGGCCTTGTAACATCACACACACAAAAACAAATGAAACACAATGACGACACTGACTGCTTTGGTTCCATTAACAAAAGTGCAACAGCCTAACGTTTGAACAGATTATACTTTTGATGAGGTAGTGATTCTGATTATTA
This sequence comes from Hermodice carunculata, assembly GCA_964020975.1. Classification (NCBI taxonomy): domain Eukaryota; kingdom Metazoa; phylum Annelida; class Polychaeta; order Eunicida; family Amphinomidae; genus Hermodice; species Hermodice carunculata. Next base: position 33,366,965 of record OZ026630.1, read on the forward strand.
GGCTGTGTGAAGAGCTAGTGCTCAGCTGGCATGCCTTTCCTTACCAAAAGTAAGTCCCATTTAGCTAAGGAGTGCTAAGCTCAACCTGAAGCCAGTCGTTTTCAGAAGATAAAAAACTGTAAATCAGCACCTGAATGCTAATTGATTTATATAGTAAGCAATAGGATTGTATGCATAAAATTTAATAACAAGTGCCCAATGATCATATTGTGGGCACCCAAATCTCGCATCACTTTACCATCAGTTATTAAATTTTTGGCATACGAAGCTCATGATATACATGAAGGTGAAAAAGCTAGTGGACTCTGACAGTCCTGTTCTCAGCTGACCTTGCATACAGAGACAGAACTGCTCCTGTGACATTCATTAAGGTCCAAACCAAGAACATCAGAATACAAAATCACATAAACCAATATGTCACAGTTGCTGCCATGCCTATAGTAATAATGCTGACATATACATGTACCCTTACCAATAATTTCTTATTTCAATAATTCATTAAATATCAGGAAATGTCAGCAGCACAATATAGTTAACAAACACACTGCAGATTGAATTCAGATGCATTCACACCAAGTTTGGAGAGTATCCAGCGGACAGTTTGGAAGAAGTTGAAAACTGTGGGGAAAAAACTAAAAATACTGAAAAAAAAGTAAAAGCACCGCCCATCAGACAAGTTAAAAGGTACGGGAAAAAACCTGTCCAATTTTAAAGCAATTGGCCAGACACTTTTGTTAGAGAATATTTTGCAGATTTACTAAAAAACCAAAACAAGAGGGTCACGATTATCCTGTGCTCTGCTGACTGGAATATGCTTTTACAGTATTGCAACACTTGCACTCTAATATATATGGCTATATACATGTACAGTGGTAGCAAAGTTTGATATATAATTCGTTAAAAATAACAGAAAAAATTGCAGTGCCACCTGGTGGCCAATATAAGAACTAAGTGACCCTATGTGCAATATCAAAGCAATTGGGCAAGTAGTTCTTGAGATAAAGAATTTTTATTTTTCAAAATATCAATTAAAAATTTCGTAAAAAAAATAGAAAAATTCTTGCATCATCATCTCCTTCGCAAACTTGGTGGAGGTCCAGCTGGGGAACATCCAATACAAAATCAAAACATTCCAAGCACCGCTTTTCGAGAAAGAAGTCAAAAATGTAAATACATAAGCCATATAACCTGTACAGTGGTAACACTTACCTATGGTTGCAAAGTTTGATTTCCCATAACTTCGTCACATATTAACATATATCCAAATAATTTTCTTACACTTTCATTGTCTAAAGTCACATTACATTCTGATACAATTTTAAGCAATTCTGTACAGCCATTCAGGAGAAGAAGTTAAAAATAGCCTTAACATACAAAATTCATAACAAAAAGAAAAATTTATTTAAAAATTCATAAAAAATGGAAATATTATTGCATCATCGTCTCTTTCACACACTTGGTAGAGGTCTACCTGGGGAACATCCATGTGTAAAATCAAAACATTGCAAGCACAGCTTTTTGAGAAGATGTCAAAAATGTAAATACAATAGCCATATATGCTATACAGTGGTAACACTTACCTCTGGTCACAAAGTTTGATTTCCCATAACTTTGTCAAAATTTAACATATCCACAGCATTTTCACTAACTGTCATTGTCTCAAGTCAAATTATATTCTGATAAAATTTTAAGCAATTCTGTTCAGCCATTCTGGAGAAGAAGTCAAAAATAGCCTCAACACACAAAAATTCATTTAAAATAACAGCACCACCTGGTGGACAAAATAAGACCTGAGTGACCCTAGGTGACCCTATGTGCAATATCAAAGCAATTAGCGAAGTAGTTCTTGAGATGAAGATTTTTTTTAATTAATTAAAAAATCCATGAAAAACAGAAAATTATTGCATCATCATCTCCTTCACAAACTTGGTAGAGGTCCACCTGGGGAGCATCCTTGTGCAAAATCAAAACATCCCATGCAACATTTTTGAGAAGAAGTCGAAAATGTAAAAAGTCTAATGACGGACAGACAGATAGACAGACAGACGACAGACACAAATGAATTTCAATAGCTCAGCTGACTGACAAGTGAGCAGAGCTGAAAACAAAAAATAGTTCAAAATTTAAAAATCACTGCAGCATGACCATTTGAATAAGCTCAAAGATACCCACATAAAGCACCTACCCAACAAGTTCCTGAATTGAAAAATTAATCACAAATCAGGGCTCCACATCATCACCACTAAGTTAAAAACTTAGATTACCCAGAACAATCTGAATGACACTTTTGGCAAAAATAAAGCACACAAAAATTCATAAAAAAGAGGTAGTGTGAGCCCATTCTGAGCTGACCTTGACATTCAACCCATAATGAATCCCACTCTAGACCTGGAGATGTGGGTGTTGGAGAGGAGGTAAGAGATCATGTCAGTGTCACAGTTAATGCCAACCCCCACCCCGTCTTAGCATCAAAATGATCCTTCTGTAACAATTACCATGTGCATAATGCCTATGATGCGATTAACCACTGCTGTCAATTTGGGTCCAATGTGCCACTGACGCGCAGTTGACACCTATTCATACTCATCATGGCGAATAAGCAGACAACCCAATTGTGCCATTTCTCCAGGCCAGCCTGTTACGTTCAAAAATGCAAAATCGAATTATGAAAAGTTTGTGAACGAGTTAATATCATAGACCTCATGTCTTAATGAAAAATACAACATTATCAAGTACAGTGTAATAGTATCTGGTAAACATAGCTGGACCTACAGTCAGTAACATTAGGATGGTTAGACCTTAAATGGATTAATCTTTAGTTCTAGAAAGTTTTTGTCATGCTTTTGTAAAAACAATGTCTGTAGCTCTGTACTCCCCAACCTCCTAACATCCTACAACTTTAACTATGACACTGAGATTATCCCTAAAAATGTGAATTTCAATTGCAAACCCCATCGGCTTACACGGTCATCAACAGCAATGCATGCATTAATCATTGGGAACATAAATTGAAAAATTCATTAAAAATCTAGGATTCAGTGTGTCACCACCCAGTGAACAAATTTGATTAATTCTCCCACAAATTTAAGAACAGTCTAAGTGACTTGTTTTAAGAGGTCAAAAATGGGAAAAACACATAAAAATTCATTAAAAAAAATAGAAAAAAGTGCAGCATCACCTGTTGAACAAATTAAGGTCTGTGCATCCCCCAAAGTGTCCCCATGCAATTTCAAAGCAATTTTCTAAGAGGAAGTTTTAAGATTTTGCAACAAATTCAAGCAAAAAAGGCCTTTAAAAAAATCTAAAAATCACTGAAGTGTGACAATTTGAACAGAATTGGTAGAAACCCACCCAAGGTACATTCCCACCAAGTTTTGAGTGAATCTGATTAAAGGTTTTGGAGAAGATGAAAATGTAAATTTCCATTGCATTCCCCAATGACTCAAATTATAATGAATACAGATGCATGTATTAACCAACAAGTTCCCAGATTAAATTTGTTAAAACTCAGGGATCCACAGTATGTGTATCACTGCTTAGTGAACAACTTTGTTTTACCTGCCCACATGCTACATATGCACTATGTTTCAGAACAATCTCAGTGACAGTTTAGGAGAAGTCGAAATTAACATTAACACACAAAAAATACATAAAAAAACAAAGAGACCCACAGGCCTAATGCTCTGCTGGCACCATGCCTATATTGCTCCTGTTCATTTCAAAGTTACGATTTCTCAAGTGGCTTCTGAACATATAAAGCTTATGCATGTTTAGTGTACAAATATTATTGTCCACCAGATGACACTTTGCTCCACATGTAAACACAGCTTATTTGTGCAATTCCTGTGATGGATATTGTTGCATGTGCCAAGCCAACAATAAGTGAGTCCTGAACTTAATGTCCTTGGTGACTTCAGGACAGAAGTTCATGGGCACCCAGATTATGTCTACAAGAGGCCCATAGCCTGGTGCTGAGCTGACATTGCGATTTATGTCCAAGTTATACCCTGCTATTATCAAATCACCTCTTTCAACTTTACAGGCATGGTTACCTCATGAAATATGCCAAGGTCACTGATATTACATAAAATTCTAGCTTTGGACACTGTCTATATATCCTATAAATTTGGCAAGTCTAATCCAATCAATTGAACCTAGATTTTTATACATCCTATCAGTCCTGACACTTATAGTGGGCTGACTTGAAAACTGAGGATGGTATTGCAGTCACAAGATTTTCACATTTTGACCTGTGTATTGCATAATACTATAGGTGGCATCACCAACATTGATGTCAACAAAGATTTTTATATAATTTATAACTCCTAAATGTTCTATCTAAAAAATTGTGGGGGTAGAGCATTCACGAGATACCCCTATATTGAAACTGGCCATTTGACCTTGACCTTCAACTCGGATTAAAAAATTGTTACAGCCCAAAATATGTGCTCCACAGCCAGCTTTCCATGTATGGTCTGTTTGTTCAAATCGGGTTATAACTTTTTGAGTTATTGTGTAAACAATATAAACTTGGATAAGTGCCAAACTCCATGATTACTGGGTCACAGTGACCCAAACAATCCCTCACCAAGTACAGTTTTATGTATTACGTAATCAAGTGCAGTTTTGATGTGGAGGCTCAATCTCAGAAGGCACCACTAGTATCATTAGCAGCATAGATTTTGACCTCCCCCACAATCCAACCAAATTTATTGAAGATCCACAAAAAATTATTATAAAAATATCATTACAAAAATTGAAAAATTTGCCAGGAATCAGGGCTCACCTAGTGAGCAAATTATTTGACCCTGCCACAAGCTACATTTACAGCAAGTTTCAGAAAAATTTGAGTGATTGTTTTGGAGAAGTGGAAAATAGCTTTCGCACACTTAAATTCATTTTAAAAATTTGCAGTGCCACCTGTTGAACAAATTAAAGCCTAAGGGTCCCCAGAAGTATCTCTATGCAATTTCAAAACAATTGCCTTGATGATTTCAAAGAAGATTTTTAGAGATTTTGCCAAAACAATGAACAGAAAATAAATTCATTAAAAAAATGAAAAATTACTGGTACATGAACAAAGTTGGTAGAGACTCACCCATGGGATATGGCTACCATATTTGAAATGGATCTGGCTAACAGTTTTGGAGAAGTTGAAAATGTGAAGTGTGGATGGACAGTTGACCTGCCGCTGACCATTCTTTAAGCTCAGCTGACTGACAAGTATAAAAGCTGAGCTAAAAAGAGATAACCTTTGCCAGTGTTATATACATTATAAACTGTATCGTTACCAGACAAAGTAAGTAGAAACTGCACTGTTATCTTGTGTTTAGCTGACTGAAACTTGACCAAAGATCACGATGTTCTTGGCGTAAATGACCAGTGCTATTGTGCAGACACTAGACATCGGTACAAAAGGCTAATAACGAACTGATATAATGCAATAATTAATGATATGTACATAATTATGCAGGCACATGAAAATTTGAACAATTACAGTACTCCCTCTTTATAACACCCCTCGTTACAAGGCAGTTTCTGATATAACGTGGGTGTGTACCATGGCTCCCACTGAAATACTTTTCCCATTACTTCAATGTTAAAAGTTCCTCTGTTATAGGGCGGTTTTGCTATAACACAGTATACCCTGTGGTCCCCAACACCAGAGTTATAAAGAGGGAGCACTGTATCTCATAATTTTGTGAAACTTGTAAAAACATATAAGACCATTTCCCATCTAACTGCACTTAACCCATCATGGCAAAAATAATATCCTATCCCCGGTCACAACCATAGGCTGTGGTACTCATCTGTTGCACCCATTACCATCCTATGATTGCACCAATCCTGGATGGTGAACCAACACTGGTACAACCATGTGCTGTGGCAGGGATAGGCTTACCAGTCAAATTCAGTCAGAATCTGGTGCCTCTGCACACACAGAACTTTTGAATCTTGTCATATGTGACATGAGCTCACACATTCTCACATATGATTTTATCTGTTCTGGAAGGTGCAACATGTCAAGCTTTTGCTTAAAGCCAGTGCCCAATGCCTTTCTTGTTGCCACCCTGGCAAGGTGCTGCAGTGGGCTGACTATGCTCCCAAGCTCATCCAGATCTTCTTGATAAGCTGACCGGGCAGACCCCACTGGAATCTTTTTAACTATCCTCCTAGCTGTGTGTACCAAACCTGCATGGACCAACATATGCAGCATGTCTCCAAATGCTGGCTTCTTCCAACCAGGAAGTCTTTGGGTGCATGATTGTATGGTCTCGTCACGCATGGATGTGACATCAGTGTTGGCCATAACAAGACAACACAGCAGATCCCATGCATCAATCTGAAATACAAAATCTATCCAATTTTGCCCACTGCTTTCAGGAGCTTTATAATCTGGATCTGCACCTGCTTCTAACATGGTTCTCAAGACTAGTCCTATCTTAGAGTCTCCAGGATAATGGCAGTGATAAACCTTATACCGATAAATCCGAGAAGGCAAATCTCCAATGATCATTTGATAAGTTGCTGAGAGAGGGGTGTGGCCATTCTTGTCCTTCCGGTTTGGGTCACAACCATTGCTGAGAAGCAGTTTAATGGTTTTGTTGCATGCCATCATGCACGCCCAATGCAGCGGTGTTTTTAGGTGTTCACCCCTTGGCGTAGCTCCATCAGCACCAGCTTTCAGAAGCACTTGTGTAAGGTCTTCTCTTCTTGCCAGGCATGCCAAAGTTAAAGCATCATTACCCTCAGAATTAGTACACGAAACATTGGCTCCATGTTTCACAAGTAGGGTCGCTATTTCCTTTGATATAAGTGCCTTAGCAGATTTTTCACATCGCTCAGTTGCAACCCGTCTGAGATAATTTACTGAAAAAAAAATAGGAAACAAATTGTAGAATATCAATTAAGGATGGTGAGAATGCTATGCAAGCTCACCTAGGCATCTGTTACACAAACATGCACTTCATCACCATATATAGCAGGATTTGCTCCTTGTACACTGATTTGTGATAGCGGAACTGATCACACTGTGTCATTGTGAAACTTTAACCCTTTCCCCCTCAAACCGGCCAAAACCGGCTGGTAGTCAAATGTCGTCTGCTTCAGTGTTTTCAACTAATTTCAACAGTTATGAAAAACAATTTGACTGAGAAATGTACATGAGACTTATCAAGATCACATGCCCCAGGTCAACAGCTTTCCTTGGCATGGGTTGGGCACTTAGTGCCCAACCCATGCCAAGGAAAGCTGTTGACTCAGTCTTAATTCAAGGGAGAAATGGTTAAGCAGAAACCAGACAAAAAGTGGATGCGTCATGCACTTAAAAGTATGGATAAATCATTGGAAATTGATTCTGCAGCCATCAAGGTACAGGTTGGAAGCAAAAATACTACCGCTGACTTAGTCTGCCTTCAAAACTGAAGATATTCATGTGATGCATGTATAGTCAGTCAAATAACTGACAACTTTTTTACACTCCAGTTAGGAAGATAATCCAAGAATGTCCACCACGTAATCCATTTAGCCTAGAAAATAAGATTATATGTCAGAGGATGTGTCCCTACTAGGTACTGTGACCACAAATATAGTTTTGCATGTAAATATGCTTCCACAGGTTTTATTGATCAAGTTATTGACATCAAACTAGTCACTTGTAATTCAATTTTTGACGTGGGAGTGAGATGCTATTGGGTCAAAAGTTATTTGACAATGCTGTCTAAAACTGGTACAGGTATGTGCAATCCCATATGAAAAACTGGATTGAATGGGCAAGTGAAATGGATAGGTAATTAATAACTAATGCCTGTCTAATGACTATGGGGAAAATTTGCATGCAAATGAGTTTAACGGGTAAGGAGGCATTACTTAGCCATAAGGCACCTACCTAATGGCTAATAATGGATAAGCAGCCATTTCTTACCCATTGATTAGCAGCATGTATATAGATGTCTTTTAACTGCTATCTAATGGATAAGCAGTCATTACTTAGCCATTGAGTAGCTAGAGGTGCCTTCCTAATGGTCATCTAATTGATAAGCAGCCATTACATAGCCATTGAGTAGTTCAATGGGTATGCAATGACTGCTGCAACAAATGGGCTCTAGATGTGGGTGAATGAATGAATGCTATGCATCTGTAAAATGTACATCCATGTAAGCTTATACATGGAAAATCTGTGCACTGAATGCATGTCCAAGGAAATTTAGAACTATGTGGAGTACTTGCACTTTTCTAGTCTATTCCATGGCTTTCCATAGGAAAAAAATTCATGAGGTCCATGAATAGTCTTCTATTCAACTACAGTTTGAAAACTGATGTGCGCATGAATATAACAGAAATTTAACTCTGCTGTGTCTTCTATTCCACCCTGGAATCACATCTGTAAAAAATTTCCATTCCAAAGTGTTCTGTGCATAGTACCATGTCATGTTCATCTTGTCTGGTATGGTTTGTTCAGCTTTGATTAGTGAATTTTGGCAATTCACTGCAGAAAGCCACCATTCAAACATATTGCCAAAATGGCTGCAATGAAACTATAGTTACCTCCTGAAACTTAGTCACATGACACCACATAAAGGATTGTGGAATAGTTTTGAAGTCTCCATTAATAGAATACAAAGTCAATGGGAACCTAATAGCTACTTTTCCATCAAGTTAAAATGGATAAATAATGACCACCCATCCCTTGGCAGTCTATTTGGATAAGCATAATGGATAGATGTAAATGGCTAAGAGGTAAATTTCACAGCTCTTAACAGATGTGCGATGGCTAATTCAAATGGCCACTTAAAAACTGGTCATAGGTTATCTGTTAGTTATAAATTGACTAGCCATTGTAATTTCTTTTTCATATGGGTGAACACACAACCACCTTAACTATTAAGAAGAAAACAACTAGCCATCACCATGTTATGAAAGGATATGGAACAGGCTACACTTTGTCACCTATAAACAGACATGGTGCAGTAACAGACTATAGTTTAGCACCATATGAACAAATATATACAGAATGCACTTGAACATCTGAGAGACAAGGTACAGACTTTAGCTTAACACCAAAGAGACAAAATACAGAAGCCAGTTAAACACCTGATGAACAGACATGGTACAGACTACAGTGTAACACCTAATGAACAAACAAGTTAGTATAGACTTCAGTTCAGATACTAGTAAACAGACATTGCCCGGGTTACAGTTATTACCAAATGAACATACATGGTACAGACTATAGTTAACCATCAAATGTACAGACATTGTTCAGATTCCAGTTACATCTAAGGAACAGACATGGTATGGACTAGTTTAAAGCAGCAAAAACCTACTTTGTGGAAATATTACGTGCTACACAAAAAATACAATAAGTCATTTCTTACAATTAATAATGTATTTAAATCGACTCTATTGTGACCTTGATATTTAACTCTTGTACAGCTTTCATCGGATTTACAAATCACTTTAAGGAAAGATTTGTGCAGTTTCATAAAATAAAGTGCACACAGAATTCATCTCCCTTCTCCAAACAAAAAGATAACAAATATATGAAGTGGGAAAATTTGATAAACATATATTATCACCAAATGGAAAGATAGTTGGGTCCCGCTTTTTTAAAAGAACAAATCAAAAATGTAATTGTGGATGAAAGCTGAGCCACTGACCAGAGGGCAGGTTCGGCTGACCGAAAAGGGAAACAGCTACACACAAACATATAAAATGTTGTCCATGTATTCAATTGAGCCTGCATAATTACTCTCCTCTTGATGCATTCAAACTATTTGTATTTATATGTGCACACTGGGAATTCCTGGTCACCGATTGCTTGACTAGACAACATTGTTAAATAAATTTACCGTTACCACATATACAGCCCACAAGACAGCACAGGACTTTCACAGTAATTTTTTATGTCTGAAACTTATCATATAAATATATTTTCATATTTTATATATATTTCATAGGTGCCATTAAATGATCTAAGTCTTTCAACAGGATAATTTCATTTACTGGATACTGAAAGGTGTCATGCTAGGAATGACACTTAGGAGTGCTGCAGTCAGTATAATAAAACCTGCCTACTGTTATTATAGTTACCACAACCATGACAAAGTTGGTCTCTACAGACAGGGGATCACAATTAGTGCCTTGACTGGGTGCCCAGGTACCTGCCAGAAAGCTCCCCAGAATCGGCTACCCATAAAATTTCAAACTCCAAACAGCATTCCTCTTTTTTTATATTTTACAGAGCTCAAATTCTGACTGAATAGTTTTTCACACATTTTTGCGGTAGCTTTTCAAAAAATGTTTCTGTGGAAAAGCCAGGCCAGGTCAGTCGACAATTCACAAATATAAAGTCAGGTACCTATCTGCGTACCCGGGTGCAAGCTTGTACGCCAGTACAAATATTGGTACCAAGTCAATGCACTAATCACAATACCAAAAGTCAAATTACAAAGACTTATCATGGAGAGAGGACAAGGATGGTCGCAGGTCCTACTGTACGTCAACCTACCTCTACGCCTGACCAGAGACCTCCGGGTATATTGTTGGTATGGTTGGAGGTTCCTTGCTATAACATAAAATCCATGATTAAAATTTGGCCTTGTCCATTCTACACCATTCCAATTATAGCCCATGATCTGCATAAGGCTTGCCAATATTGGTGGAAGTCCACCTTCCACTGGTAAATTGGGGTTTGCTCCATGAAGTAACAACAAATTCACCACATGTTCAGTTGCCTGCTGAATGGCAGTCCACAAAGCACTCTCCCCATTGGCTGTTTTTGCATTGACATCACACTTTGGGAAGGCCTTGAGGAAGATATCACAGAATCCATATGATTTTCCACATTTGTGGATGACTATCTTAACAAGAAATGCTGGGTCATACTTCAGTCCCCATCGAAGGATTTGCTTAAACAACTCCTCATTGTGAAACTTCAGGGCCAGCTGGAAGGCTTCCTCCAGGACTTTGTGTCCACCAGTTTCAAAGCCGAAACGAATCAGCAATTTAGCTACTTCTATATTTCCTCTTTCTACAGCCAAATGCAGAGCTGGCTTGTTTTGGTGATCAGTGATCTCATGCGACAGGCCTGCTTGCAGAAATACCTCCACACATCCTGTGTATGCTTTCTTGACAGCATACAACATAAGTGATACCATGTGGCCAGTCTGTACACGCTTTTTTGTCTTCAGCAACTTCCTGAGAATACTTGGCTCATTGGAATGAACAGCATCTTTCAACCTGTGAAAATTACCAAAAAGAAAAATCAGGGGGTTTTTTTGTTTTGTTTTGTTTTTTTTTTTTTTTTTTGTTTTTTGTTTTTTTTTTTTTTTGCTGTCCAGCACATATATTGAACTAATGATATTGCCTGTGCCCCCATGCTGGAACTAACTGCTGTGATGCGCATGTGTGGATGTGTTTTCTGTATGTTCTCTTTCCAAAATCATTAGAATTTACAAGACAGTTTATCAATCACTGACAAAACAGGCAGTATATTGGTGCATCCCATCACATATTGTCATAGTGTACAATATTCAGAAGCATGACAAGAACCAACACACAATTATTTCATGTACATCTTTTGTCTGTCCTGTAACCAACTTTTATTATCTGGCAACATATTGGCTGCATACTGCCTGTGAATTGGACTCAACCATTCACCAACATGGCCAAATGCAGACAGCATCCCATGTGTAAATGACAATACACATAATCTCATTAACTCTTTTTATGAACTTACCTTTCAATTAAGTACTGACTGAGTTAAAACATAAAAGTCACAGTTAGCTGCATTTAGGTCATGCACTTCATGTTGAATGTACGCCATTTATTGATGCCTCACAAAAAAAACAAAAAAAACAGAATTAGCCATCTACTCATAGCCACTCAGAATGACTATAATGGACCAGAGAGCATATACCTTTTACTGAGGTACAACAGACCAACATGCTATGCACTGACAAATGCTGCATCTCCCTGCATTTTTCCAATGGTTGTTCCGAAACTTAAGTGGTAAATGCAAAAGATGGAATCAGAGATTCCTAGACATATGCCCCCTTGCCATAACACTGTGACAGAGATATTTGACCTAGTGACCCACTTTATGCATGATACACCCTTGGATGGAGATACACAAAGGCCAACAGAGTTACAACCTGGACATGAAGTTCACTGGCAGTTGGTACATGCATGCATGGAAGAAGTGTTTACTATATGTATTGGAGTTTTACATGACTGTATCACTGTGACCCAAACTTGTCCTAGTGACCTAATATTTTAACATAACACACCATTAGGTTAAGATATATTTCATTTTCATGAGACTCAGTTAAAGATGACAGGAATTATAGCCTCGACACCACATGAGGATTTGTCACCGTGACCTAGACATTTGACCATGTAACTTTTTTTGAGGAGGACACTCCCTAGTTCATCCAGATACATGTGTGCCAACTTTCATGATTCTAAGCCAAATTACCGGAGTTATAGCCCAGACAAGAAGTGAAATGGATGGACACATGGGAAAAAAACCATCACTATATGCCCCTACTGTGTTAAGAGGGGGTCATAATCAAAAGGCCTGTATGTATTTCCGTTTCACGCAAAAGTGGTGCTAAAACACTGGCTGGAGTTTTTGCTAGATAACAATTTTGACCTTATCCAATATATACACTTTAAGTGAAGCCAGGTCTGAAATCTGATTAGTTCCAAATTTTTGTTTTCTCATCCCTAGGATATTATGGGATGTGTGTCAAAAAATGTTGGTACCACATCTAAAAACACAAGAGGACTGTGACGCTCCTGTGATCAATTGACCTTACATGAACAGATTGAATTTCCATTGCAATCCCCATTGACTTGGCTAAGGTATATGGCAGACATACTTCCCTTCAGGTAAATCAAATGTACCATTCACTGTTTTCTGTCAATAGTGTATATGCATGAAATGCATGAGTGAACATGAAGAACAATAGAAAGTCCTGCAAGCTTTGATAAATTTCAATAAAGTATGTATTCCACCATTGACTGGGCATTTCATAATTTAAGTATGTAAAGCACTAAGTGTGACTGAAAAACTTTCTTTTCAGCATTTTTCATACAAAGTGTATCCCTGGTTTCGGTGGGCAGTTGTTAGGGAAAATGTACATATTCCTAGTGTATTTCTTTGTAAAATACCCACAACCTTGCAGAACATCAGGCAAGACTATTGGGACGTGACTTGTGTATTCACCTATTAACAAGCCAATTAAGCCATTGTTCTTCTATACTCGCACATGGGTTATAGAAGGTGCAATGTATTCATATTTAACCATATTAAATGCAGAGCTGCTCTGGTTCCCTCAATTCCTAGGCAATGGAACTATCCCTATGTCTGAGCATTTGTACCAGTTCTGTTTACTTAAATGTCCAGTGACCACTCCGTCCCTACTGGCTGAACTCTCCTCGACAGTTGATCCGCCAGGACATCATTGTCGTAACACAATCTGATGATGTGTCCGACCAACTCCCTCAGCTTCCTGGACCGCGTTCCACCTTGCCTGTTGAGGTAGGTTATCCCAGTCCGGTTGTCGCACATTATGAGGACACGTATGTGCTCCACCAGGTCTCAGACGTGATGGAGCGCCAAACGTATTGCCTCCAGTTCCAACCAGTTTATGTGGTGAGTTGCGACAGACGTCAACCAAGGGCCCGACGCTGTCCAACTCTCCACGTGGGCTCCCCACCCAGACTGAGACCAGTCCGTGTAAATGGTGAGCTGGGCCTGAAAAAGCTCCAGCGTCTGTCCTCTCATGAAGTTCTCCCTGACGGTCCACCACTGAAGGTGCAGCGGATCCTCGAGGGGATCGGCACCTGTGTGAGATAGCCTTGGTCTCTGGTCCATCCCCGCAGCGTGAGCTGCAAGGGGTGATGGTGGTGTGAGCCTAACGGGACCTGGAAGTCCATCGAGGACAGGGACAGCCATTGTTGCACCAAGCTGACCTTGACAGTCAGAAAAGGCCTGAGCAGAGAATGCAGTCTGTCCCACCTGTCTTCCGAAGGACGACAGATGTAGGCTAGCAGATTGAACTTGATGCCGAGGAAGAAGAAGATCTCCTTTGGCTGAAGACTGGACTTGGGTATGTTCACTATCAGGCCCAAGTGTTGGCAGAGTTCCAGAACAGTCCGAGTGTGGTGCTGCAAATTTAGGCGCAAAGCGCCCTCATATACACATGAATGCAAAAGGCTGAGCGGTGAAGGTAAGCAGCAACTATCTGCACGAACCTGGTAAACACCAGCGGTGCCGTGGCGAGACCAAATGGAAGTGTCCTGAACTGGTATTTTTGGCCCACAGATGGGAATTGCAGGTACTTCCATGAAGACTCCGTGATTGGCACGTGGAACAACATGTCACTAAGATCCCGGGACGTCGTCCACTCCAGGGGCTGTAACGCTGCTGCTACCAACTGGAGTGTGTCCATCTGAAAGGACGGGACCTCCAGATAGGTATTTAGCGTCGACAGGTCTATGACTGGGCGCCATTCTCCATCCTGTTTGGGGACCAGGATGAGCAGGTTGTAGAAGCTGGGAGAACCTTAGTCTTCTACCGGCTCCATGGCGCACTTGCCCTGAAGTCTCCCAACCGCCTCCAGGAATGCCAATGCTCTGGGTTCCAAGGTGGGTGCAGAAAACTACCACGGTTCTGTGCTTAATGGAAGGCAGTCAAATGAATTGTCCGCGATAGACTCCCATTATGCAGAGAGGCAGCCGCCATCCAGGCACTGCACAGAGTCTAACAATGTGGTGCTTGGCAATCCTGAGACATCTTTAGGGACCTGAGAGTCAGGAATGCCAAGGCTTTCCAGACTTCTTCCCTCTACCAGAAGGCTTGCCCTTCCTTGATAGCTGTCCGCCCTTCCCAGATCGTCGTGCCCCAGAGGGAGCACGAGACGAGGGGTGGGTAGACCCGGTCTGGGAAGTACCAGGTTTCAGGTCTGAGGCGGCCAAGGATGATAAAGATCGAGCAGAGTCTGAGTCAGCACCTTGGAGTGTGGCTGGTCTGCTGAGCAGGCCCAAAGGTCCTGCGCCCAGCAAACGACTTCCGCCATCTCTCCTCCAAAACAGAGTTCCAGAGAAGAGGGATCCCGTGCCAGCTCTCCAAAATATCATGTCAGCTTTTGACCCTGGAGGTAGGTGTCCCTCTGCAACAACTGAAGGTTCGCCTCCAGTGTGCAAGCGTTGCACACCTGGTGATCAACAGCTCGCAAAAACGAAGTAGTGAGGAGGGTCGCCTGGTCTAACTAGTCTTGCACTGCCTCCGTGATGTGGACAGTCTTTGAGGTCCTCCAGTAGAGACCTCAAAGCAGCCAATGACATGTCTGAGTATGACGCCGCAAGGACAGAGCCTTGGACATCTTCCTCCAAATGTTTGAAGGCCTCTGCGGATGCCGTAATGGATCTCAGCTGCCTAGCATCCAACTCTTTCCTGTCTAGGTCCACTGGCAGTGAACCCGACAGGAAGATCTGCTCCAGCGCACAGTACCTGACTTCCCCTGGACATTCGGCTTAGGGAGGAGTCACCCCTGCCTCAGGAAGCCAGACATCCACGGCTGACCAGGAACCTGTGTGCTACAAGTCTTGGCTGTCAGCTGGTCGTAAAACTCAGCTACAAATGGTGAAAAAGTTATGGGTGTACGTTGACTTGTGTCCTCTAGAGACAAGCCCAGGCACAGCAGCGCAACAGCGCTCAATCTCTCCTCCGCTGGCAGGACCACAGCTTGGTCACTAACCAGGCTCTGAATAGGAGCTTTGACATGGTCAAAGCCCTCAGCAGGCACACTGTGGCCATGGGGGTATAGGCCGAGGCCTCTTCCGGGCTCGTGGGCACTGGCTTTCTGCTCCTGTCAAAGCGTGAACAGTGTGAGAGATGAACTTTTGACTTAATTTGAGACCTTGTGTTGGATGAATCCAACATCAACAGTTCATCCTCCTCCTTGGTGTCCAGGCCCAAAGACCCGTGCAGGCATCGCGGACATCCAAGGCCTCATTTAACAATTGATGTATTGTCCAAGGGCAATAGAGCAGCCACCTGTGACAGCAGTGGATCTGTCCCCACACCAGGCATAGGGGTACCGAGCACCTGCGCAGAAGTAGCCGCCACTACTGACGCTGCCTCCACTTGCTCCTCCTGTGAGGGGAGAGAAAAAGAAGGGAGACTCTTACACCATGATCTTCGAGGCCGCAGGCCAAGAGGTCTGCAGGCCAGAATGACCTGGCTGAGGCTCCCCCAGGCCACTCTCCTGGACCTCAACTGCCGCCGACTGAGCAATCTGCTGGCAGGAGGGGTCCGCAGGGAGTTCAGAGAACTCCCGTACCTGAAGCCTGAACGAAAGCTGGAAAGTGGAAGCACCAAGCTGCTCTGCCAACTGAGTCCACTCAGACTCGGTAACAGTAGCTGTGGCCAATGCAGGGGAAGACTGGGCCTCCTCACGCAACTGCTGATCCTCACAGAGATCATGGTCTGCCTGCCGCCAGAGACAGTAAGGCAGGGTACCCGGCTCAAACATGGGAACCATTTGGATTGCCAGCTGCTCACTCTGGGGCAAAGCCCCCTGAGGTGCAGTAGGGACTGCCGGTGCTAATGTTGGGGGTTCCGCCTGGACCAGTGGTGCTGACAGCGCCGGGGCCAAAGGCCCAAAAGAAGTAGAAGGCTTTCTCTTTCTGGGTGTCTTCCTCCTTGGTCCACTATGCCTGCGTTTTCCACCCGCACTCTCGGATCCAGGAGCCTGGAGGTCAACGAAGACACAGGTGCACTAGCTGGCACTCCCAGCTTACATTTTGAGTGTTCGGACTGGCCGGGGTGCTGGCTTTTTGTACTGCCCAGACTTATAATAATCTGAGCGCCTGGACTGGCCGGGGTTCCAGAATACCGGGCCGGGCACCCGTAGGTTTCCACTCCAGTCGCACCGGTTTGCAAGGTTGCTGTTTGTCCAAGCGCTTGGACCTGGAGGACTGAGATATCTACAGCTGCAGCAGTCGCTTGGCAGAGTTCATCGGAGCATACTCTGAAGAAGAAACAGTCTGCTGAGAGGGGGCAAACAAAGCATGCAAAATCTCAGCCTGCTGTATCATACTCTCTGACATGGCCTCCACGGCCGTGACCACCTTAGGAATGGTGCCAAGAGCAGATTTGGATGCTGTTTGGGGAAAAGTCTTTTGCTCGTGAACCCCGAGAGGAGAACTCTTGCTACTTGTCTTCCGACTCTGACATCTCTTCACCTTCTCCCAAGGGGTATCAGAAGAAACGTCTGTCTTAAGAGACAGTAGACGAGCTGGAGCAGGCCTACACTCTTTCTCCCTCAACACGAGACACATGGGTTGAAGATGGACAAGCCGAAGCAAGTCTACGTTTCTTCCCATGGGAAGTCTTTTCAGGTGAGGACTCAACAGAGTCCAACATCCCAGCCTGGGGTTTGGCAGCTCTTGTGCCCTGCAGCCTACCCCTAACACGATCTGACTTCCTCCTTGCCTGCTCACAGAGCACCCACTTGTCCTCCCCCCAATCCTGGCAGTATTTGCAAGTTCACTCAGGAGAGCAAACTTGGCCCAGCTGCAGGCAACAACCATAGCAGTGTGGATGGTCATCCCAGGCTGCCATATAGTGGTTCCGAGAATCCAACTTTTGTCTGCGATCCAGTAAGGACATGGATGCAGACATAGTGGTATCTGGCCCAACACCGATAGACTGCCTCCAAAAGGAAGCAATAGCCTGGTGCACACTGCTTTCTCTGTCTCTGCGTTCTGTTTGCCAGGATGCCCTCTTGAAAAATCTACTTACTATTTCAGTGGTATTCGATCACAAGAATCAGCTATCTAGGTATCCGTAAATGCCTGGACAGCTGAAGATGTACCGCAGAATAGAGTGTGCGAGAGCACAAAAAACAGTGCGTGTGAACTATCATTCATGGAGCTTCACTCAAACGAGCAAGCCAGTAATGGTGCCCAAAAGAGGAAGGATGATAGGGGTGCATGTGCACATGATGTCACCATCAGTTCCATATGGACCAAGAGATGGCGCCAGGGGACCGTCAGGTTTTCAGCATCAAGTGTGAGTAGCAATCTTCTCAACTTGATTTCTTGGGGGCCATGCCAAGACACAGAGATCTTGGCAATGGTGGTCGAGAGGCAATGTTACGTAATTAATAGTACACTGTTACACATAATAGGCAGGTTAATAAGTATATGGTTAAGATGAAGAAATGAATAGAAACCGGTAAAAAACACAGGTTTGGAGTCACTTGGCCTGCTACATGTAATCAGGGCTTGTTTGGGACACATTCATGATAAAATCTGTACTTAGCTAATTGTAGGATATGGCTAATTCAAACAATGAGAGTTGAACACAACTTGGAAATGCTGATGCGAACAAAGTACTTTTATTTGTATAAAAACAGACAACTTTTCCAGGGATTTCTTTCATTTTAGTCGAGACAAGATAAGTGGTTTCACTTATAATGCAACAGAGTACAGTACCTACATTAACGGTTAACTGACTGCAAGTTGTGTTGTCTATATCAGACTGAAAATTTGCATCAATGCAACTACATTCTGGTGTAAATTAACCTGAAAACATCGGTCAGGTGCCTTCACTTTGTATACAAACTGCAACAGATATTCCAAATTTGTTGAAATTTAATAGCGTATATAAGTATGTTCACCAAGTCTTATTTAAATTCTGTTATGTTTCGTGTTAACTCTTTTGAGTCAAGGCTGCTCAAAAACTATTCCTCTAACAATGCTTTCTGTTGCTGTTATCTTGCTCATTCCTTGGGTTACATGACAGCATTAATTCAGCAGTGAAGACAGTGACTCTAATCATTATCATCTTACTATTTATGCTCCTGTCACTTCACGCACATGGCACATCTACACTCGCCCAAAACTGAGATGCTTAATCAAGAAATACCTGATAACTGACAATTTTGAAGGATAATAGAATTTGAAATCAAGCTGAGCATCTTCTACTGAATTGGAAAATGTTTAAATAGTGCAAATTGGAGTACATTTAAATTAATGTGAATTTAAATGTCTTATACCTTCTACAACAAAGTTGACTGCATTGGCTTCTTGTGATTGTATCCTGCCATTGGTACTGTGTGTTACATTGGCATATACACTCCATTTCTTATGCGTGTTAATTTCTTTGAATTCTGATTACGATAAAAATGCACAAGCCTCAGCAACCTTATAATAAACCACCTATGTAAATTGCATGTTGGGTAAAAATTTTATATTTCTTTCCCATTCAACGATTTCCTATTTTTTATGATCTCGCAGGCTGAGAAATCTGCGTAATTACCAAATTGAATGCTCCCAAAAATTTAATACAGTTAGATATTTCATTATTCTGTCTTAAATACCAAAATAATTGCATCAAATTGACCCTGGAAGCATACAAATGTGGAACTAAACACTTTTCATGTCTTTTATCTGTAAAAATTGGTCATTACTTTCAGAATCTACATCTGACTGAAATAACAAAAATTGAACTACGACACATTAAAGCCTGTGATGATACCCATACACAAAATCGTAAAAGGTTGTGTTGACACACACAATGTATTTCTTAAAATAATAGTACATATCACAGAAAAATATACTTGTATTTGTTGCCTTTATATCTGGTGATCTGTTTAAACTAAATCAATGGTAATCAGCATACTGTAATCAACAGTTAGCAATGCTAGACACTAATGTTGGAAACCCTGCCATCATTTAAGGTGTTATCTATAATCCAAAATTTGCTATTTTGGTTACTATTCACTAAAATTATGTCCTCCAGGACTGTCGACCTTTCCTGGATTTACTGTGTTCTGGTTAGTGATTGTACATCTTGGCAAAATACATGTACTTGGTAACAGTAAGTGCATGTATGCAAATTTCAACAGTTTAACTTAATGCATATTTTTACATTTCTACCAAACAACAAATAATATAAAACACGTATTGCAAAGCAATACATAGTCCCCCATCAAAGAATAGATAAGGAAATATAGCCTGGACAAGCTAAATCTTTATGGGGAGTCAAAGGTCAAGGTCAAGTTCAGTCACCCAAATTCGGTGCGCTACACAACCCTACCTCATAAGGTATTCACCCACCAAATTTGGTAGCTGCAGGTGTTATGGTACAGTAAATATAACCCAGACAAGCTAAATCTTCATGGGGGGGTTAAAGGTCAACGTCAAAGTGATGAAACTTCGCTGGGCAACACACCCCTACCCATGAAGTATCCACCCACCAAATTTTGTACGTGTTACGGTATAAAAAATACCACCCAGACAAGCTTTGCTGGTAGGATGGAGAGCAGGACATGGTGCAAACCGTTAGTCCCTAGTGGGGGACTAACAACCATACAATGTATAAACAGTGATAAAATTTATAAGACTGCAACCTCCTGATTTGCACCCAAAACACAACATATATTGTGTATAATCACGACGTCACTAACAAATAATAAAATATAACCTATGGAAATAAAACTAGTTCAATATCTTGCAAATCAACTATACAAACTAATGTTAAAATATATTGGCACAAGTAAAATTTCACCAGATGGTTTATCATCAGGATTGAAACAAGTGATATGAACATATTTAAAGTATACAAACATATATATGAGAATTATTTTAGCTGGTATGAACATTTATGTACACAAACACTGATATCCACATTGCTTATTGACTAACATATCCCAATCTTAAAACTTTGTGCATTTTATGGGTGCACACATGTACGTGGGTCTACACAACACATCTGTTGTCAAAATCATTTTCAGTTCTCAGAGGTTTAATCTGTATTCCATGAATTTGAGGCACCTGCAATTTCAAACACCCATAAAGCCATTTCCTGAACATACTTAATACCAAAAGGCTATCACAGTTCTGTGCTAATTACCTTCCTTCATATCAAGTTTACAAAACAAAAATATTGTCAATATAATATATAACCCCAAATATATGGTGATACATTGTCTTGGTGAAAATACCAAGTAATATAATATAGTATAAATGTTACTGCAAATTGCAGTCCTCTAAAAGTCAAACCTAATCTATTTGCATCATTCAATTCTGTAGCACTGTATGCTTTAGTTTGTGCCCCAAAATACAGATAATAATGTCCGATGTTTGGGAGACCACCTGCTGTGACCACTTCTTGGATGACACTAAGGGTGGTCTCCTGAAGGAGACTATTGTTCACTAATTGTCGAGCAGTCTTTGAGAGGGCATATTAAGATTTTCACAGAGAATTAACAAAAAAATCTTTTTAATATAAATCAAAAACAACTGGAGTATCACCATTTGAAGATTAAAGACCGACCCAAGGTATATCCCACCAAGTTTGAAGTGGCTCTGGTCACAGTTTTAGAAATAATTAAATAGTAAAAACCATTACCCTGTCAAATGTGAGTTCTAAAACTATAAAAAGTACGTCATTTTTGTCCAAAGGCAATACCACAACCCTTACATTTTGATCCTTTGTGAACTATGAATATCATATTCGACCACAAAATTGCAAAAAAATCCATGCATTCATCAACCATATATGAAAATGCTCACATTAAAAGAATGACAAAACATGTTTCCAAATATTAGATAAAATCGACAATGCTGACACAAGGACTTTTGGTAGATCTAATAGCATGCACAAAATGTCATGATAGATGAAATACATAAAACATGCCAAAACACCATTCCATCAAAAGAGAAGCAGATCTACATCACTAGCCATAAACCTTTAAGGCTTCGAACAAGCTGGCATGCCCTCTTACTAGTCATGAAGTCATTTCAAAAGAAATTTTAAAAGTGACATTTGTCAGTACTACCACCTAGAAAACAACCTGGTGGACATCATAGCAGTCTGTATTTCAACCACTTGAAGACAATCTCCCTCAAAGTTAAGGAGAAATTGTTGAAAATCACAAATACACAAAAATCTGCATAAAAAAGAAACAAAATGAAGTGCCGCCTGTTGAACAAATTGAAGACAAATTACGGGTGTCAAGGTGTCCCACTGCAATTTAAAAGCAATTGGCTAAGTGGTTTTGGAGATGATTTTTTTTTTTAGATATTGCCAAAAAAAGAACCAAATAATTCTTAAAATCCAAAAATAATTGGACTGTTGCTGAAAGAGGCTTGGCATAGACCCACCCATATCCCCTACAAGTTTGAAAAGGATCCATCTGGCAAATTTAGACTTTGAAAATGTGGATTGTAGATGATGGACAGATGACAGACAATGGACAATCCTAAAACCTCAGGTGACTAGTATGTCACCTGAGATTAAAATCATTGCAGCATGATTGAGGCTAGAAATTTGGTCGAGTTCCACTCATGGTACATTACCACGAAGTGTGAAGTAACTCTTGGCAGTGGTTTTGGAGTTGAAAATGTGATCTTATATTAGAACACTCAATGAGGTACAGTCATCAAACTGAATGTATGCATTTACTGACAAGTATCAGAAATGCAAAAATGCAAAATCCACTGAAAACCAGGAATCAAAGCAATGAAACATAGTGAACATATTGCTTGACCCTTTAACAAAGAATGTTTCCAACCAGGTTTCAGCAAAATCGGAGTGACAGTTTTGGAGAAGTCATAACTAGTAAAAATAGGCAAAATTTCATTTTAAAAAATGGAACTAAATTAGAGTGCCATCGGAACAAATTAAGAACTGCCTCAAAGTGTCCCAGGCTGATTTCAAAACAATTGGGTGAGGTGTTTCAAAGAACAGTTTTGAAGATTTTTGACAAAAATGATGAAAAAATTCAAATCCAAATATAATCATGCTACCTATTGAAGATATTTGGTAAAGATCTATTGAAGGTAAACCACATGCCCTATTTTTAAAAGAATCTAACAAATGGTTTTGGTGAGGATATCAATATGAATTGTTGACAGATGGAAGGCAGAGATGACTGATGACATGCAATTGCAAAATCCCACCTAAGTTGACAATGATCAGTTTTGGTTTGTTGGTTTGTGCTGTACTGCCAAACATCTCTCAGTAATTGTATATGTATTAACATTAGCACCAGAGAATCTTAATCTGAAAAATATTCAAAGTCAGGATCCTCATGGAAGAGGCCCATAAAACTTCTGGACATCTCAGTGCAGTAGCTGCCTCCTGTTATCAGTGACTGCAGTGCATCTATTCTCACATATGACTTGATCTGTTCTGGTAGATAGAGCTTTTCCAGCTTCTTCTTCATGCCAATACCCAAAGTCTTCCGAACAGTCAGCCTGGCCAAGTGCTGCAGAGGATTGGGCCTACACTCCATCTGATCAAGTTCTTCTTCATAAGAGGACCTCCCTGAGCCCACTGGAATATTCTGCACTATCCGTTTAGCTGTGTGTGTGAAGCCTGACTGTGTCAACATGTGTAGCATCACAACAACAGCTGGCTTCTGCCAACCTGGCAGTCTTTGAGTGAATGAGCATATGGTTTCACTACTTAGGGTGGAGATATCCGTATTGGATAAAATGAGACAACACAAGAGGTCCCATGCATCAATCTGAAATGCGTAACTTAACCAATTTTGATGAATGCACTGAGGAGGAGTGTACACTGGATCCGCTCCTGCATCTAACATGGTCTTTAAGATGGATCCTAGTTTTGCATTTCCAGGTGGAAACTGGCCATAGTTCTCATAAGCGGCCAAGTTGGCATGCCGGAAGTCAATGAGCATCTTTGCTGTTGCTGAGAGTGGGGTATGCTCATCCTGGTCCTTCGCATTAGGGTCACAACCACGGCTTATCAGCAATTTGGCAAGTTTGTAGCAACCCCTCATGCAGGCCCAGTGCAGGGGTGTCTTGAGGTGAAGACCCCTTGGGCTGACTCCATCAGCACCATAACTGAGCAACACTCGAGCAATGCTTTCTCTGCTTGTACGACATGCCAGAATCAAAGCATCATTACCCTTGGAGTCTCTGCATGTCACATCAGCCCCATGCCTCACAAGCAAGGTTGCAGTCTCTTTTGATATTGGTCTTATGCCTGACCATCGTCTTCTTGGAATGAATCTGACAAAGCCAGCTGGAATTATAAAATAAATTGCAATGAGCGAGTCCACCTTAGGACCCAGAACCAACTGTACATACATTCAACGCAAAGCGTTGACTGAAGGGTCCGCCAGGCAAAAAATGCTGCCATTTGCTCAAATTAAGTCCTGGTGACACCAAAATCTAATCAGTTCACTGACAAATTTGAGCAAAATTGGAGCATTCTGGAGATATTGCATTAACGAGCCCTAATGAGCATGTAATTAGGCTGCCATTTGCTCAAATTAGGTCATGATAACACAAAAAAAAACTAATCAATTTATCTTGCCTGGTAAGATAAGCATATTGCCAGATTTGAGCAAAATACTTGGAGGCATTTGGTAGGTATCATGGAAACAAGAATGTGCACATCTGGACGGACTGAAATCCAGATGGACATCTGGACGGACGTACAACTCGAAAACATAAAGGGTCCCCCCATGGGGCGGACCCTTAAGAAAATATCAAATTACAAGGTTATTAGCTTTTTATCTGACTGCGCAGTTATACAGCTGGACTTGGAGAATCCTTCCCTCAGGTTGTTTTGCCTAACATTGGTAGTAAAAATTGGGCACGATTGTTTGGCATGTGCCAAAGGTACAGTGTTACTTGCATAAACAAAGAGAGCACCAAAGGGAAGGACTTGGTTCAGACTGATTGAGACATGCACTGCCTTCTGTTGACGAATACATTGCTATTATTGGTCACCTGTACAGGGGTTTCTTTTGATTGTTACATCATTCATGTAATGGTTGCTCACATAGCAAAACAAAGCTACATGGGATCCCCTTATTTTGGTAGGAGGGATGCATTTGTTCCCTCAAGTGGCTATCAATTCCACATACCAGTCTGTGCCAAGTCCTTCCCTCCTGTGCTCCATACCTGCATGTAACTCTGCACCTTTGGTGCATGCAAAAAATATCATCACACTCGACTTTTACTACCAAAGTGGGACAAAACAAACTCATGAAGGACATCTCCAATTTTATTATCTTGTATACTTGGAGAAACTTTTGATACTTCATTGCCTCCAATGTTGACCAAGCTCCATATTATCTCCACTCGACTTGTTCTGCCGCAGGATTACCGAGATTTTATACATAGCGAGCATCATAAAATTGCACTGTTATCCTTCTCATGGGCTAACAGACCAATCACATCCCGCAAGCTACATATTCAAGTTTGAAGTGAATCTGGCTGACGTTTTCAGAAAAGAAGTCAGACAGGTAAATTGTGGACAGATGAACGGATGATGGGCCATAGTATAACCTCAGCTTATTAGTCAGCTGAGGTGAAAAGGAGATTTAGTAGAGTGGAGAAAACACAGAGACAGGTCTGTTGGCAGGGAAAACACTTCACTATGAGATAAAATTTACATCTATGACCACAAATATGTGCTTTTACAATGCAATTTAAATATCTTGTTGACATAGATGAAAAATAACATGCTGATACTTATTACACAACTGTAAACCAACTTTACCAACCACACTACAACTCAAAGCTTACATCAATCATAAACACTGCAGTTAAAAATCTTATCTTCTTTAAGACTGAGGGTGATTTGTTTCCAAAATAATATTGTGTACTTAACATTAACCGACCATAGGCCTAGGTAGCCTTGTCAGTTTTAGGTAATGGTCTTGCAAAGAATCCAAGGCAACAAAGTGTGTCAAGTAAGCATGGTGAGTCAGAACTTCAGGTATAATTGAGTGTGATACTATTTAATTGGTCAAGTTTGGGGGGTATTCTCTTTGCTAAACATGCATAACAGTATTATCTAAATAGAATTTTATATTTATTTTGGACTCTGGTACAGAAGATCAAAATCATGTACCTCGCCCTCTCCTCCTGTGGCCCAGAAAGTTCCTTGTTCTTCGACAACCTCTTGCGGCTCGCATCACATAATTCAACTTTGGGCCTTTTGACCATTCTGTACCATTCCAAATGAGGCCCATTATACACATAAAGCTGGCCAAGATTGGAGGAAGTCCACCTTCCACTGCTAAATTGGGGTCTGCTCCATGAACTAACAATGACTCGACAACACGTTCTGCTCCCTGTTTCATGGCAGTCCATAAGGCACTTTCCCCATCCGCTGTTTTCTCATTGACATCACACTTTGGGAAGGCCTTAAGAAACATCTTACAGAAGTTAGATGTGTAATCTTGTTTTGCAATTTCCACCAAACAAGATGGGTTATACTTGAGTCCCCATTGTAAGATTTGTTTGAAAACATCTTCTCTGTGATACCACAGAGCCAAATCGAAAGCTTCTTCAAGAGCCTTGTGTCCACAGTCTTTAAATCTACAGCGAATAAGCAATTCGGCAATTTTAGAGTGCCCTCTTTGTATAGCCCAATGCAAGGCAGGTTTGTTTTGGTGATCAACGACCTGATGTGACAAGCCTGCTTCAAGAAATGCTTCCACACATGCTGTAAATCCTTCTTTGACAGCATACAGCATCAGTGATACCATGTGACCATTCTGAACACGAGTCCGCTTTCTCAACAACTGCTTCAGAATCCTTGGTTCATTTGAGTGAACAGCCTCCCGCACCCTGTGGAAACATGGGGTGATCTTGTAAAACATATTGTACACTTATCAAATATCTCTAGAGCACATCACATACACAACCCTGTCTAAACAGCCTGAAGTGATCCATGTCTTCACACTCCCTGTCTGTTTTTATTTGCATACTAACCCCTCAAAATGCTGTAACACCTTATCCCCGATTTAAATTGACAAAGTAGGTTTAATCACCACCTCTTCATGTGTGACAAAAAAGTGCAACAGATCTGTCCACTGAATGGTCTGAAATCTTTCTGTCTTTTTATTGAGTCATATACAAGACATATGGACCATGATGGTCCAGTGCTTTGGTGACCTTCATCACAGGAACCATAGATGTTAAAAGAGGAATCATTTGAAGCAACATGGACATTCTGACCCTTCTTATGGTCCCATCAAATTTTATGAATTGCATTACAAACAAAACAAAAATGATAATGTTCAAAATATTTCCACATTTTGGTTTGTAAATTATGTAATACTGTACATGGGGCTACCAACACTAAACTGAAGCTAGATTTGCATACATGCAATATATTCTGAAAGTTGTAATATTATAGGGTTGGCTGGCATGAAAACTGTACACAGCACAGATACATGTACCTGTACACACATCGTCAGTCAAGTCTCATTTCATGAAATGTCCATGAAATAACATTACACATTGAAAGACTTAGTTTTGAGATAGGCCTCTTGTTTGTTCATAAAGCATCATTTATGCACACTGTCAGCCCACACTTTCTCGCCTCTCTCAATGCATGCATGGATATAATTTTTCCTTGATTAACTCATTCCATGGTAATAGCCTGACTCATTGGTTTTTGCACTGCCTAGCAAGTGCCTTTGCAGCAGCTGCAATATGACCTGCCAGGCAGTGCAAAAACCACTGACTGAAGACCAGGCAAGTTAGTATTTGAATTAAAGCTTTCTTAATCCTGATCATAAATCTAGGTAACATCCTTGCTGGTGCTAATCTAACCATTTTTTGCATACACAAATAGGTGTTAACAAACATACCTTTATAATAAAAACTTTATATGGAAATTTGTATGGCAACTATGCACAGGAGTGTGAAACTAACTCTCCTAACTTGGCAACTGCATGCCTATGAAGAATTTAAGAAAGAGTTCTGCCAAGTGTACAGCTCAGCTCAGATTAGGTTCCCATAATCTAAAAATTGAACTGGGCCACCCTGCAAAACCCAAACTTCCCATTGCTGAAGGTGTGTGCACAAGATGTAGTTTAGGAGTAGTAGATGATGACTCTGATTTTCTTGTAAAATGCCCCGCTTTTTCAAATGAATGCAAGGAACTGCTTCAAAAAATTGTTATCTGACTTAATTGATCATGTAAGCATGAAAAACAAATGCAAGTATCCACTTCTACAAGGGCAAGTTCCTTCACAAGTGTCTTCCTAAGTATACACTGACTTAGTCATATACCCTTCCATAGTTTACTTGGTATGTGTGGCTGAATATGCAACAGGTCTAGTGTAAATTCTATCAGTATCTCAATGTTTGTCACACAGATTGTACAGTATAATGCATTAGTTTTCCTTAGGAACCTCTATTTTTGTAATTCCATGTGGCATTCTGCCCATGTCGTATGAAAGTCATTGGTTGACATGACAGATGCTAGGTATCAATGTATGTATTTCTATTTAATACAAAAAGAAACTTAACAAACCTAATTCTGTAAGCCCATGTACCGTTTGAACACTATCAAGTCCGATATTCTAAGAGCAAAGTCCTATTCCGTACCATACACTGAAAAACTGTATTGTTCTAAATCATAATAGCAAATTAACTTATGAAAGGAACAAATCATATTCATAAAATTTGAAATTCAGAAGAAAGTTTTAGGCATTATTAGCCTTTCAAAAATCGGGTCATCAGCGGGGAACCAGCGCAAGACTTGTTTCGGTGCCATTAATCCCCGGACAAGTCATTCTGCTAACTGGCGGCACCATGTTTGCATTTCCAATACAAACATCCTGAGCTGATGTATTACGAAATAAAGCGAATATGATGTTCCTTAGTTAATAGGCCTACTTTAAAACGTAGCCCACATGACATAAATATGATGAAACTACACCTAATACTCATGATTAGGCCTAGCAAAATTGAATAATAAAATAATAAACCATCCCACACTTACCTACAGCGCCTGGTCTAAGAACTATCTCGACGAGGCCTACCTGACGGACTGATCAGATCAAATTGATTAAACCAGCTCTTCAACTTCAAGTAAAACGCAAATATAATGACGTGACGTAAAAGAGTCACGCTATTAATTGCGTCACACTTGAAAACTGGTCAGATCTTCCTTGTCCCGTTTCAGCAATAAAAATAGGCCTATTTATTATAAACTCGCTGTATTTCACAGCCGATGTAATCACTACTAATGCCATTGTATGTCTGATATTTCACAACTGAGTCACTGATGCCATTCAAGTTCACTGAAGTGCACTCTTGATGTGTGTAATGTCATTGGTGGCCGTCAGAGCTAAAGGCCCCAGGGCCAACTCCTAAACGCTTCCTGTAACACTTTCTGCATCAGTACTCCTATCAGCTTGTGTGTAGCAATCCTGGTGGTTACAGTACCGCTCGTCTCCTTGTGCCCTGGGCCAGAACCTGATGTATTATTCTCTTTAAGATGACCCAAGGACCAAGTCTTCCTCTCTGGGGTACCACTGCGTCTTACCAGTTGCCTTTTATGGGTGACTAACTGTCTCAAGTCAGGGGTGAAATTTATTTCTTCATATTGGTATTGGATGATGCATGTTGATGTTTTAGTAATTCTTAAATCTCTGCTTTTTGCTGTATCTGGATAGTGATGGATGGACAGACATGAGTGACCACATAAGCTCTGCAACCTATGATCAGCTGAGCTAAAAAG
The DNA here is from genome assembly GCA_964020975.1 of Hermodice carunculata. Taxonomy (NCBI): domain Eukaryota; kingdom Metazoa; phylum Annelida; class Polychaeta; order Eunicida; family Amphinomidae; genus Hermodice; species Hermodice carunculata. Next base: position 33,396,510 of record OZ026630.1, read on the forward strand.
AAATCCATGACTTCTAAATAAACATTAATTATGTAAATTAACTAAAAGACATGAGAAGTGTTGGGACAATCAAAATCTTTGAAAATCTTTGAAAATTGCTCTAAGAATCTTTCTGAAAGGAATACAACCATATAATTTCAGTGTTGGTTCTTATCTTTTTTCAGTTACCTAATCTGATGTTTAAAATAAGCATACATTTTAGCCTGTCTTATTTAGGACTACAGTAATTATTCACATGAAACAAGACACTACCCCTTCTCAAGGAAAAGTTGAATAAAATGTCTTATCTCTGGATCCACAGAAAAATGTTTCCACTTTTGGTATCAATAATACTGGTTTTACAATGGCTTGCTAAGGAAGGGATATGTGCAGTGAACCTCCCTATACCGAACAGCCTTGGGACCGGAAAAAAATGTTCAGTATAGTGAGGTGTTCGGTATAGGGAGGCTTGATAACATCGAAAGTATATATTTGGGACCGAGAAATGGTGTTCAGGATAGAGAGGTGTTCAGTATATGGAGATGTCCAATTAGAGAGGTTTTACTATATATTAATTGACATTTTGTTCTCTGATGACACACTGGTTACTTATCTGGAATATTTTCAGCCAAAGCTTCAACATTGAGACGGTACAAGTTCATTCTGTGTGTATGGTTCTCATCTGTTTGCTTGATGTCACGTCATCTTCAATTTACTTACTCTGAAAATGTCCATACCTGACGATGTGCCATCTAGTGATGTGCATGTCTTGAAATACCACCTACAATTCTGCAATAGAATCTTTTTTGTTTGGCTTAGCCTTATATTAACACATTTTAAAAGCCAAAACTGGTAAAATGGGAACAAACTTGGTGTTGCATTACCTCAACACCTTATCAGGCAGCCTACCAAACAGCCCTGTAGAAGTATGTACACATGTATCCGTAATGAGCATTTGAAGACAACCCGCATTGACACTGTATTTTGTTTTCTGTGAGTGAATTTTAGCTGTTTGTTTTAAGAATTTCATTGAAATTCAACATACTCACCATTGTTATAATCATAATTACAGAAAAAAGTTCAGGGATTTTACATCTATGATTGTGTTGCATCATCAACACATATATAATGAAAATTGAAAAACAACAAAATTACTTGAAATGACTGCATTGTCTCACCCCTTTATCCGTTTGGCAGCTGCCTGTCTGGTCACTGGGCCTCCCTCACGTCCATGCTGGCTGGCACCCACACTCTTCCTTTTCATGCCAGGCTTCATTTTGCTACCCAGGAAATTGTACCAGCTTCAGCAGAGAACAGTTTCTTTTGAACAGATCCACATACATGCAGAGGTCTGAAAGTAAATATAAAGGTGCATCTGATGAAATTATATTAGCATGTACCACACATGACCAAGTAGTATTCAGATCAATTACCAGTAGTTACTACATATATCCTTACCTATATACAATATATATATACCTAACAAGTGTCCCTGTCAGGCTTTTGGTGGAGTAAACTGAAAATCAATGTGTGTTAACCTTGAATGGTCAACTAGAACAACAGGTTTGCTTTAAGAGTTGTTACTGTGTGACCAGTCATATACCAGTCAACACATGTGGCCCAATTAATGTGCCTTGGTGGTCGACTTGGCCACAGTCTGAGGCACTGTCATGACTGTCTAACCTGCTACCAATTTTCTTAATTTTGCAGTGAAGTAAATATGCATCTGGAAATTGACTATTAAAGCATATGAATATGCTCCTGAATATATAAAAAAAATAAAAATTATGGAAAATGGTTCATCAGAAAATGAATATTCGATCTCAAAAACCAATTCAGTACTTCAGTGTTTCCATTACTCAAGTTTGACACACCAGAGCAAAAGACTGTACATGTACACACTTCATGTGCCACCATGCAGAGGACTACTCTCAACATAATGCTATGAGGTAAAATCCACACATGTGGTTGTCTGGAACCAACAAACAGAGGAACTCACATTGTCAAACACAATGCATTTGTACAGTGTTGTCCATGCTTTACTGCCTCTCTTCACTGGAGAGTTGCATGTATGTTACACACTAAGTACATAGTAATCACATATTCCTTTGACTGTGTATGGTGACAAGCTTTGCTGTATAAACTGTTAGTTACTGAATGGTGTGTCAGGTTATTTTCTATTTTAGCATCAATGTATCAAAACTGACTGAGGTTACACAGAAGCTTTGATGTAAAACAAGGGTGTGTTCTCAGCCTGACTTTAATTGACTTTTTCTTACCTGACTTAAATATGTGAAATATTTCATAAGACCTGTGGTCAGGTTGAACTTCATCACCAGAAGTTTAGCTGTTTTATGTACACTGATGACTGGGCCATTCTTCTTGAGTCAGCTAACGGGCTCCTGTGTTCACTTAAAAAACTTGAGACATATTGTGATAAATGGAAGTTTACTGTTAACATGTCAAAAATAAAGTTACTATCTTTATAAAGGTAGCAGAACAATTAACACATCAACTTTCTATTTTGAAAATGAGATAATAGAGGCAACTGATTCCTAGTGTCACACAGGTATTTTTTCACAACCATCAGTTTTATCATCTATTAACAAACTTACAGACCAAACAACTAACACACTTTTTAAACTTCAACAGAATCCTATCAACAATAATGTTAAGCTTTCTTTCAAACTATTTAATTCCTTTATTACAGCTATCCTGTTTTATGGGAGTCAAGCATGGAGTCCATTTCCACTAAAGAGTACTAATTCATTAATTTCTCATCAACTTTGTGATGAAACTTGTGCAGAATCTACTTTTAAATTCTGTAAATATGTACTTGGAGTCCATTGAAAAGCTGATGATGATGTATTTAGAGCAAAACTTGGTACTTATCTTTTGTTAATTGAAATGACATGTGGATCTATAAAATACTGGCTTCATCTCCACGGCAGCAATGAGGACCCATTTGTATACAAAATAATGTCTCTTGGAAAACTACAAACTCTATGCTGATGGATTAGATTGTTGGATATCCAATATTAAGAAAATCTTGCACATATTTAATATGGAAGAAACTTCTACATGTAATAATTTTGGCAGAAGTGACCAACATTGGACTATGTTGTTGCTACATCAGTCACTGATCGTACTTATGATACACAGTGGCATACACACATCAATGGTTCTCATGTAGGTACTGTGGCACTTAATGCGACATGTTTGTGCCTATATTTGACTTTCACTGCCATTTTAGAGTTTTGTACAGCAGTGAACTTGGAATGAGATATTTGATTGGACTGAGAGTCTCCAAATGAACTCAGAGACTCCTTCCTGCAGAAGCAGCAAACCAAAGATACCTAGAAAAGAAGATTTGCTTAACAGCAAATCTGTCTGGCGCCTTCAAAATGAGAACAGTTTGAAATGCTACATTTTGCCATTGTTCAACATAATCTAAATTTCGTGTATCAGCCTAATTTTTATAGATTTAAATTAAAATACTCAGCTTTGGTTCCTGGTTCAAGGGATGTGGCCATGTCCCAAACGTATAAAGTGAAGTTTGAATGAAACTAATATCTATCATAGTTTTGAAGCTATTCAACACTTAAATTTTGTATATTTGCCTAATTTGCATGAATTATAAACCTAGATAAGAAGAACTTCAGTTTATTGTTCATTGGATGAGGCTATGCCACAAACCCATACATTGAAGTAGGAATGGCACTTTTATAATAGTTTTGAAGCTATTAAAGATTTACATTTTGCATATTGACCTAATTTGCATAAATTAAAATCCTACAACTTTTGTTCATGGTTCACTGGATGCGGCTTTGCCACAAACCTATAAATTGTTGGAATGGCATCTCTACGTACAATAGTTTTGGAGATATTCAACTTTTAAATTTTTCCATGCCCCTTATTAGCATAATTTGAAATTCTACAACTATACTGTCCATTACAGTGGAAAGTGTCACAAAGGTATATATGCATATTGAAATTTTGAGTCCATCTGCAACAGTTTTGAAGATATGGTGCTTTTTAAAATTTTTGTTGCCTGTAAAATTTGCATAATTTTAAACATCATGACTATTCCAAATGAGATGCACAATTTCACTGGTTATGTCAGTCACCATGGCAAGTTTGGTGGTTTTCAGAAAAATAGTGTATGAGAAAAACTCTGGACCAACTTGGTCAGAGAGAGAGAGAGAGAGAGAGAGAGAGAGAGAGAGAGAGAGAGGAGAGAGAGAGAGAGAGAGAGAGAGAGAGAGAGAGAGAGAAGAGAGAGAGAGAGAGAGAGAGAGTAGAGAGAGAGAGAGAGAGAGAGAGAGAGAGAGAGAGAGAGAGAGAGAGAGAGAGAGAGAGATTGGCCTTTTATTTCTTTGTTAATCTATCTGAGATGAAAGACCACCTGTCCTATGTGACCACTTTTTGTCTGGCATTAGGGGTGGTCTTAAATTGCAGGTACCACTGTACACTGAAACCTCTCTACAGTGGGCAACCCTTGCAACTGGAGAAAAATGCCCACACCTGAGAGGGTCAGCCCTTCTGGGCAGTATTGATGAGTATATCTGCATGTACAATAT